>DWKW01000951.1:0-14044 GCA_018250115.1 Doberes anticus
TATCCTCTGCCTAACCACACCCTTCAAGCCGAAACACAGCAGTTCTCACACTGCTGCTTTACGGCAGAAATAGGTGCTGCGGTGGTACCGCCGCAGACGAGCTTTCGACATAAGACTCTACCACCATCAAAATCTTGTTTCTGCGTGTGTCCATGGCAGCCACGAGACAGGTTAAATCCTACTGCGCGGCTGTGAGTGTGAAACGTGATTTATATGCTAAATACGTAGTCGGCAAAGAGTTTAACACCGTATGTATTCATTTCAAGATAACATTAGCTTTACATTCGTTAGATATGTAACAAAAATGGTTTAATTTTAATTTTAATTCATTGGTGCTAGTGGTTGAGCATCTCGACCCCGTTGCGTTGGGTCGAGGTTCAAACCCCGGAACGCACCTCTATTTCTCGAAATATTGTCTATTCTCAATATTTTAATTATGTGCGTATTATGAGTTAATTATAACTCGCTTTAACGGTGAAGTAAAACATCGCGAGGAAACCTGCACTCCTGAGAGTTCTCTATAACGGCAAAGGCATATAAAGTCCGTCAATCCGCACTTGGCCAGCGTGGTGGACTATGGCCTAAACTATATCAACTTTAAGAGAAGATCCGTGCCCAGCAGTGGGACAATAGTGGGTTGCTGTGGCAGTTACAACTCTGTAGCATGGTCTATGACGACTTTACTCCCTCTATGTTTGTTTGCCATAAATTGCTTCATTGTTCATCCTATTTAATATCTCATTATATCTGTTGATGTAGTAATTTTTCTTTTTTTTTGCTGGCTTGGGAAGCGACGTCACGCTTTCGTCTAGCCAATAGCGTTGAGTTCGCTATTACATATAAATATCCCGCGCGTTTTTATCACTTTAAAATAATTGAATTCTTAAACGATTTAAACAAATTACGCTATAGTCATAATTTATAAGGAATAAATATTACAAACACAGATATGTACTGGACTTAAATTTTAATTCCATGCATAATAATATTCCCTATAACAAAACTTACAATTGGCTTAAAATTACGACACACACTAACGAAAAATATAACAATGTTCAAAAAAGTATGTGTTTTAAAAAAATATACAGTCTTATACAAACGGTACACGAAGACAGTTGTCTCAAACGAGATTCATCAAGATGTAGAAGACAGAAATATATCAAAATATTATATTCTCTGCTAAACAAATATGATCAAAATGGTCATTATAAAGTCAAACAACGAGCGAATTGAACTACGATTTGCAATGCGGATGGCCTAGTGGATTAGAAACTCGACATCCCGCTCAGGTAGATCGGGGTTTATATCCCGGCACGCACCTCTTTTTCTCGAAATATCTAATCACAATTTTTTAAAATTATAGTACAGTGGAATCTCTATAACTCGAATCTCGTTAAGTCGTAATACTTAGTAAATCGAAAATAAACGCCATTCCCTTCCGCTGAACCCCTAATTACGCAGTATCTCGAATTATTTAGACTTATTAACTCGAACAAAATGTTTCTTCCCTGCAAGGCATAGTACATTCTAATATTCTATAACTCGAATTGCTAAAAGCAAACTCGGTAAGTCGTAGTTGATTCCCCGAACTCATAGCAATACCATCCAAAAGGAATTTCGGGGCCTCTAAGCGATATATGTACAAAATTACATCTCTCAATGTAAGTTAATAATACATGGGTCACCATTAGTATGTAATTTGAATAAATAAAATGTTCTTAGAAATTGCGCCCTTTTATGTCGAAATTAAAGTTAAAAGTTAAACTCTTAATATCTCGAAATTCTTGTTAAATCGAAAACTCATTATCTCGATTTTTTTTAGCATTTTCTTTGACATTCGAGTTATCAAGATTCTACTGTATTAGAAATTACTAGAGTATCTGATCGCCAATAACGCTTAAATATTTATTTTCTCAGCGAAATCTATTAAAACAGAAGTTTTATTTTTGGTTACGGGCGAACCTTTACTCGGAAGGTAAATTAAATTTTGATGCAGCGTAACAACTGCTCTGTTTCGGCTCGAAGGGTGTAGTAAGGCAGAAGGCATTGGACAGGAGGCATTCCCGTCCTCAGGAGTAGCAACGCTTTCACATACAACCTCAGATAGGACTTCCGTCCTACATCCGTCCACGGGCTGCAGTGATCACTCAAGATCATGTAGCCAGCATGCTCGTTTGCTATTGGAATATGTTAAAAAAATATATACGTTTTCCTTTCGTTACGGGCAAATCTCCGACAGTTCAAGTAAAAAATATTCCCAACGCAAGAGAAATACGTCTTCGATCTAAGCTTCGACGCTTTCAACGTGACCGTACTTCTTGTGCATATCCATGTGACAGCTCAAATTGCTTTTCCTCAGGAAGGTTTTCCCGCAAATGCTGCACGTGAACTTCCTGTCGCCGTAATGCTTGACCATGTGCAACCTCAACAAGTGATTGTCGAAGAACTTCTCTTCGCAGAGCGGACACGAGACGTCCTTCTCCTTCAAGTGGACCCGTCTTATGTGATCTTTCATGAAGGAGTTTCTGGTGAACATACGGCCGCAGTAGCTGCACTTGTGCCCGATGTCGTGAGCTTGGATCAGATGCTTCTGCTTGTGGTACTGAGACTGGAATTGCTCCGGACACTTGGGGCACTTGAAATCCTTGACGTCGTGCAGTTTCGCTTTGTGGCGAGCGAGGCACAACTGGTTCTTGAACTTGAGACCGCAGACATCACAGTCGCACGAGCCGGTGTGAGCGTAGCTGACGTGGACGTTTAAATTGTTCGCATTCCTGAAGGTCCGGCCGCAGAAGTCGCATATCCATTTATTGTTGCTGTGCACCGAATTGATATGCCTCACGAGCGTAGCGAAATAACGAAAGACGTCAGAACAGTGAGGGCACGGGATGTTGTCTTTGATTATATTGAACGGCTCGAAGCAACCCGTAACCGATTTATCGTAGCCAGCCTTGTGTTCGCTGATCAAATGCTCCACCAATGTATCCAAATCTTCCATCGGTTTACGGCACAGTTTACACGCTAAGGAATTCACGTCGATTTTCACCGTAGCCCTTTCCCCTTTGCACCTCATTATGCATTTCGATTTTAAATCGCAAACTGGATGTTCCAACGCCGTATGTTCCTTTACTTCGTCGATCTCCGTGAACTTTTTAGAACAATGAAAACAGGAGAATTTCGCAAAGAACTTAAAAGGTATCGCCGTGGACATATTTAGAACCGTAACGATATTCTGTCGTTTTTGCGTGAGCATCTTTTTCTCTTTGGGCGCCAACGTTATTTCTAGAGGATTCAGTATCGGCAGCTGGTCTCTTTTCAATATGACCTTTGCCTCGCAAGAACGCAAATGCATCATAAGACCCTGTCGTGACTTATATTCCTTCGCACAATGTGGGCATTTGTTATCGGGATGTTCGAGTTGCTTGTGTTTCTTCAGAAGGCTGTACGACGCGACTCTTAAATGGCAAGTTTTACACTGTCTAAAATGGAAGTTCTTTTTGTGTCTGTCCAACAGTACGTGTGATTCGAAGATATCGGTGCACTCATCACACGGATACCCACCCTGTCGATGGTTATGTCTTATGTGACAGCACAGGTCTCTTTTTTTATTGAACGTCAGGCCGCAATTATCACAGGTGAAACAGTTTTGTGGATGTGTGTTATTTATATGAATGATGAGATAACCGAAATAAGCGAACTGCTCTCCGCAGAATTGGCAACGCGATGTCTCGAGCGTATATTCTTGAAAAGGTATATTTACAGATTTGTCGTATTCCAGACTGTGTTTGCCTATCAAATGATTAATGATTTCATCCAGAGACGTGAACGGTTCATTGCATATCTCGCAATTAATATTCGATATGTCTACTTTTATTTCATCGTTAGTTCTTTTAATGAGTTTTAGAGCCGGGTCCTTTGTGGTGCACAGTCCGTGAGATTTCGTATGCTTTCTAAGTTCGGGATAATCGGCATAAAACTTGCCACAGTAAAAGCATAGGTACTTGCCGCGCCATTTAAAAGGTATTATGGAAGTATTGTTGAAGATGATTCTCAAATTTTCCCTCCTTTTCTGAGAGGTGAAGTTCTCGTACTTGCTAAGCGCGACTTCATCTGCAAAGAAATTTTTCTTCATGTGAATGCGCCTCGTTATTCATCGATTAGTTATCATTATTACACGTAACACGTCGTACAAATGCCTTATTGAAATCATGTTTTGCTGATGATCAGTATCTGAAATATTTTCGATTTGCTTATAATTCGTTACTCCGATGTCTCTGCATTGTTAGCAAGATATTTAGAGTTTTACTGAAGGTTGAATTGTATATACGTTTGGATTTGGACTAACAGTAATTCAGCGTCTTAAGATTCTTTATTTCTGAATATAAAGTTATTAAAAGCATTCATATTATCTTGTATGTTAACAGCTTTTATACGATTTCACCACTGCGTAGTTTTTCATATGAGATCGTTAGTGATACTAATAAAAAATCTTAGCAATTCACTCTGGAGCCAAGGTCTGGTCCAAATTCAAATTCTGACTCCCATTTAAAAACGTTAGCTCGCCAATTGACTGGAGTTCTTAATATGGGACGACATGTGACCTCTGAGATTCTTCTTCCACAGAAATTTCTTCCCGCACACATCACAATGAAAATTCCTCTCCCCGTAATGTTTGACCATGTGTATCTTCAGACGTTGACCATCGAAAAACCTCTCGAAACAAACTGAACACTCCACGTTCTTCTCTTTCAAATGCGTCCGTCTAATGTGATTCACCATCAGCGAGTTCCTAGTAAACAACTTACCACAATGTGTGCATTTGTGACCAGAGCTATGAAAATTTACCATATGCCTTTGCATTCTGTAGTTGGATATAAACTTTTCGTGACACTCGGCGCACTGGATGACTTTCGCTCCATGTGCGCTACCCAAATGTGTTTGCAAATGACTGTTTGAAGTGAATTCTAGATCGCATTTAGTGCATTTGTGGACCGCGGCGTTATGTTTACTAGATATGTGAGCGCGTAAATTGGACACGTTCCTAAACGGCTTACCGCAGTAGACGCAAATGTACTTATTATCAGTATGGAATTGCCCGACGTGACGTAGTAACGAACTGAAGTACCTATAGACCTCTCCGCAAATAGGACAGGCAAAATTGTCCTTAATCAGTTTGTACGGTTGCATGTTGCAGTCAATAGATTTATCGTATCGCGCCTTATGATTAGAAATTAGATGGTCGATCAGGGAGTCCAGATTCTGCATCGGTTCAAAGCATAATTTACAGGAAAGCGAAGCGATATCTACTTTAATACAACCATCATGTCTGTTACGTAATCTCATACTTTTGAGCTTTATATCACAGTATGGATGTTCGATTATCGTGTGTTGTTTTAGATCCGTGCATTCGTGGAAATCTTTAGGGCAGTAGAAACATCTAAACCTACTCATAAAGTATTTAAAAGGTATAGCACTAGACATGTTCAGTACGCATGCAACGTTGTTCCTTATTTGTAGAACGGATGGCTTTCTTTCTTCTTCGTCGACGGTGGCTTCGTTTTCAGAATTCTTCATCTTCATGTTACATTTGGTCGCGTGCCGCAAAAAACTCTGCTTTGTGCTCATAATTTTTAAACAGAAACCACATTTCAGCATCTCATCCGCGTGCTCCAACTTCATATGCTTCAATCTCTTTTTCAACGAGGGGAAACTTTTGAAACAAATATTACAGGTGGAGATATGAGAGTTTGAATTGTGTTTCTTGAACGCAGCATACGAGGTGAAGGTTAACGAACATTTAAGACATCTGTGATCCTTTTTGTGATACATACGCGCGTGAGCGTCCAAGTCCCTCTTTTTGTTAAACATCTGAAGACAATCTGAGCATTCAAAGCTTTCGCTGGGATGACTGTTATTCACATGCTTGATAAGCTTGTTGAAGTAATCGAATTTCTCCTCACAGAATAAACATTGCAAATCAACCAGTCTATACACGGCTAGGGAAAGCTTAACGTCTGTGTCATAAGGCAATTCGTGATTATGTTTCAAATGATCGACAATTTCGTCGAATGTAGCAAAAGACTCGTTACAAATCTCACAAGTAACATCGGAAACATCGATTTTGACTTCAGCATCTGCAGCTTTAACTAATCGTATAGCTCTGTCTCTGTCGGAACAAACGCCATGGGCCTTAGTATGTTTCTTTAATTCCTCGTAATCTGGTATATCTTCGCCGCAGTAAAAACATAAATATTTGCCACGCCATTTGAATGGACACAGGGAAGTGTTGTTGAATAATATCTGGAGGTTCCTTCGCCTATTAGAACTTTGCGTGTGTGCCGGTCCGTATACATCTGAAAAGAAATTTTCTAGTCTGTATCAGGTACCGTAAAAAAAATGTATTAAGCTAGGTACATCTGTTGAAGTCTCTATTTATGTACTTTCCCATTTGATTCGAGAGTCATATAAGACCCCGTCTATATATGTATATAATAGGTATTTCAAGACATTTCACACGATTAAATAACAGTAAACCTTTATTACAACAAACATTAAGACCAGATACTAAGGCTCACTTTCAAATAGCATTTTTAAAGTGTGACGACATGTGCCCTCTAAGATTCTTCTTCCAAAGAAACTTTTTACCACAAACGTCACAGTGGAAATTTCGTTCGCCGTAGTGCTTCACCATATGCATTCTTAATAAATGCACATCGAAGAAAAGTTCGCAGCAAATTTCACACTGAACATTCTTCTCCTTCAAATGCGTCCGTCTTACGTGATCGACCATTATTGAGTTACGCGTGAACAGTTTCCCACAATACGAACACTTGTGTCCCGATTGATGAACGTTTATCATGTGCCTCTGCTTTTCGTAGACAGACGAAAACTTCTCGCGACACGTTGCGCATTCAATCATCTTGTTCCCGTGGACTCGTCCCAAGTGAGTTTGGAAATACTTTTTGCAATTAAATTCGAGCTTACACTTTCCGCATTTGTATTTCGCGGCCTTATGATGCTTGTATATGTGGGCTCTCAGATTTGGTGAGTTCCGAAACGTGGCTCCGCAATGCATGCAAACAGTGTTATTATTGGAATGCGCTCGTCCAATATGTTTGAGTACATTACTGAAGTACCTGAACACTTCGCCACAAAACGGGCATAGAAAACGGTCTTTGATTAAAGAGAACGTTTGAATGTTGCTGTCGACGGTCTTGTCATAGTGGGACTTGTGCTCAGAGATCAGATGGTCTATAAGTGAGTCCAAATCTTTTATCGACTCGAAACACAATTTACAAAACAATGACGACACGTCTATTTTGATTTTCGCGTCTTGTCTATTGCGCATACTCATGCATTTGAACTTTGTGTCACAGAGCGGATGCTCTATCTTGGTGTGTTCCTTTAGATCATCGCATTCATTGAAATCCTTTGGACAATAGAAGCATCGGAATCTATTCATGAAAAATTTAAAAGGTATAGCCGTAGAATTGTTAAGAAGACATGCTATGTTATTTCTTATAGTTTTCACATTGACCCGTTTTACCACACTGATATCGCCTATAAGATCTCGTAGTTCCTCAGGTGAATGTTTAGCTTCTTTCTCTGTACATTTAGAGGCGTGTCTGAGGAAACCTATTTTCGTACTTATGACTTTATCGCAGAAACCACAACGTAAAACGTCTTCTCCGTGTTCTAGCTTCAAGTGTTCCAGTCTTTTTTTAGCAGTAGCGAATGGTTTAAAACAAATATTGCACGTCGCTATGTGAGAGCTACTTTTATGGCTTTGAAGATTATTGTACGAGCAAAAAGATAAGGAACATTTCGAGCAATTATATTCCTTTTTATGATAGGCTTTCGTATGCGTATCTAACTCCCACTTCTTATTAAACTTCTGACGACATTCGGTACATGAAAATGGTTTTATCATTTCATGGTCCTTGCCGACGTGAGTTAATAATGAAATAAGGCTGCCACATTTCTGATCGCACAAAACGCATATAAATCCATCCAATTTGTATTTCATTATTAACAATTTCACGTCCCTATCATATATCAAATGGTGCTCCTGTGTCAAATGACTGATTAATTCTTCTAAATCCGCTTTAGAAGTGTTACAAATTTCACATACTGTTATAGAAACATCCACTCTTACTTCAGCTTCGTCTGTTTTAACTAATTTAATCGCTCTATCCTTTACCGTACACGGATTGTGCGTTTTCGTGTGTCCCCTGAATTCCTGATAGTCTATTAATGCTTTTCCGCAATAGAAACATTTAAAACTTCCTCGTCCTTTAAAAGGTATGACACTTGTGTTGTTGAATAATATTTGTAGGTTTTGTCTTCGCTGACGGTTAGCATCTTGGTGTGTCCTTCCGATTTTATCTGGAAAGAAATTCTCTGCTGTAACCTTGGTGATTAGTACATTGCCTGTTATAAGGTTGATTTCAAGTTTCAGGTATAAATGAACATACTCTGACTTCCAATGTCGGTTAGCAATCAAAATTGACTTTTTTTTAGGTTCAGTAAACCAATTATTAGGTATAATTGTGAAACATACGTTCACGATTAAATACCCTTAAGTCTAATAAATCAATTAGCCAAGTATCAAAATCGTTACACGACGCTCGAAGACGATGGAATATAAATGAATACAACAGATTGTTCGATCTTAAACTGTAATAGCAGAGGTTTTATAAGGATACAGTAAAAAAATAAACTTTAAAGATTACCAAATATATCTGCGATTGACGAAACTAGTCAAACATGTAAAAATATCTACGAAAAAACAAATCACTAAACAAAATTAGATTCTAGTGAGATCATATTATAAATTAAGTCTTACGACTCTTAAATTGGTACAGTATTGATATGCTTAGTATGCCTAGCCATATGCGTTCGAAGACTCTTTCGCCAATAGAATCTTTCACCGCAAACGTCACAATGGAAATTCTTTTCCCCGCTATGTTTCACCATGTGACGTCTCAGAAGAATATTATTGAAGAACTTCATATTACAAATGGTGCACTCAACGTTTTTCTCTTTCAAGTGTGTCCTACGAATGTGATCTTTCATGAAGGAGTTTCTCGTGAAGAGTTTACCGCAGTAAGTGCACTTGTGGCCGGAATCGTGGACGTCGATCAGATGTTTCTGTCGTAAATACTGAGTTGAGAACTCTTCTGGACACTTTGGACATTTAGCCGCTTTCACACCGTGAGCTTTAGCCATATGCATGTACAACCTTGACGGTATATTACACTCTGCACCGCATATGCTACACTTGAATCGACCGTCTCTATGGTGCCTCCAGATATGAACTCTTAAATTTTGATCGCGTCTGAACGTCTGACCGCAGTACACGCAAATGATGTTATTGTCAGTATGCTTATTGTTCATGTGCTTAAGCAAGGTGCCGAAGAATCTAAATGTTTCGTTCGGGCACTGAGGGCAAGCCATATGATCCTTGATGAGCCTGTAGGGTTGTAAACATGTCGTTATAGACTTATCATAGTTAGCGTTGTGTTTGGCGATCAAATGGTCTAACAGAACGTCCAAATCGGTCATTGATTCGAAGCATATCTTGCAAGCTAGAGAGGATATATCTATTTTAACGCACGCAACCGATTCCCTGCACTTCCTAATGCATTTGTGTTTCACATCGCACACTGGATGCTCCATTACCGTGTGTTCTCTCATCGAATCCGAATCAGAAAAATCTTTGGAACAGTAGAAGCAATGGAATTTATTCTTGCAGAAATTGAATGGTATTGCCGTTGACATGTTTATCACAGTAACTATGTTTTCCCTAACCTGCTTCACGCTAGGTCTTTTCACGTCTTCATAACCGTCGTCCAAATCCATTGCGTCAAGGCTTTCTTTCTTAATTTCGACGAACAGATCGTCTTCGCCTTTGCATTTCTTCAGATGCATTTTTAAACCTAACTTTGTGTGGAATTCTTTACAGCATATATTGCATTGCAGAGATCCATCGTCCGGATGTTCTAGTTTCATGTGTTTCTGTTTAAGCACCGCTGATGGTAATTTTAGCTGGCAAATGCTGCATCTGGTGAAATGTCGGTTGATCTTATGTTTCCTTAATATATTTCGCGAACTAAAACTTTGCGTGCAGAATTCGCAGCTGTATCCGCCCTCTCTATGATAATTCTTTATGTGAGAAAAGAGATCCCTCTTCTTGTTAAACTTCTGATTACATTCGTCGCATATGAGACAATTCTTTGGGTGATAATTGTTTACATGAGAGACAAGATGACCAAAATAATTGAACTTCTCTTCGCATACTAAACAACTCAAATCATATAATCTGTACTCTTCTATAGCCATGTCTACTTCTCGATCATATTCTAAATTATGTTTAACATCTAAATGGTTTAACACTTCATCGAACGTAGGAAATGGTTCGTTGCATATTTCGCAAGAAACTTCTGAAATGTCTATTTTGATTTCCATGTTCTGTCCGCCTTTGAGAACCTTTAGCGAGTGGTCTCTAGTGGAACAATTGCCGTGCGATTTTGTGTGTTTCCTCAATTCAGAGTACTCGGTGACGTTTTTGCTACAATAGAAACAGAGATACTTTCCGCGCCATTTGAACGGTATTACCGTTGTGTTGTTGAAAAGAATTTGAAGATTTTTACGCCTGCGCATCGAGGAAGATTCGCAGCCTTTGTATTTCCGCGGTTTTTCATCTGCAAAGAAATTATTTAACTGTAAATGTACCCTTTGATTTAGCTACAAAAAGTCGGGACTAAAAATACTATAAAACAATAATTGGTTACAAAAATTTTGATTACGTCAAAATTAGGGTACATTTAAAGTCATTGTCCTGCAAGATGTCCTGCGAAATATACAATTGCAATTTGCACGAACCTTATATACGTATAAAATAACATAAATACCTATTCGCACATAATTTAGCAATTTCCAAAAAAATAAAAGTTGGTTGCCAGGATTTGAATGGGGTTCAACCCATTGGAGGGGCTGGTCGAGTTCCTAACCATTAGACTATAACACTGTGCCTTCATATCCTTGACACATTAAAAAATCATTCGTTTATATCCTTTCAGGAATGCACTGTTAAGAACAGTAAGTTACATTGTGTTAAGTTATTATTAAATCAACACTTATACCAACGTCTTAGCACACTGAGCTAAAAGAGTAATAGCGAAATTCTACCGAATATGACTAAGAATGAGCAGAGTATAAACGTATTGAAGAAAGAAGAAGAAGAAATTATATAAAAGTATTGTTTTTAAAATATTATAATCACAATGTAATAATAATAACTACAATCGCCTCATAATCAGTTCTCCATTCCCAGGTCTGCTGGAAGAAATTTCTATAGAAATAAGCAGACCTTTGTACAAAATTTATGTCATACTCTCTATTATTAAAGTTTACGGTGTACATTAAATATTAAATAAATAAAAATAGAAACGTTCAAGAGATACATAGACAGAATCGGTATCCCGCTGGTGTTTCGTTCGCTTCCATTTCACATTCGCTGCAATATGTTAAGGGTATAAATCGATCATTATGCATTACGCGTACGAAGCATTAATTTATAGAATTAAAAAAAAATGAAGCACCAGAATTATAACGTTTATTTCTCTTTTCTTTAATTAAAACAATTGCGTAAATAACGGAAACGCAAGAGATAATTCATCTAGATAATTTCGCAATAGGCCTATCCACAAACGACAACAAATCTCACTGAGACGATACCGAATCCTGATGGTGCACTCTTAAATGCATGCGCAAACTATTACTCTGAACGAACGCTTGACTGCATACAACGCAAACGTATTTCCTATCATTGCTGTGTATCCTCAAATGTTCCCTGAGAGTCTGTTTCCTCGCGTACGACTTCTTGCAGACGTCGCACTGATGCACCCTCTCCCCGTAATGCTTTACCATGTGGCGTTGCACGTGCGTCTTCGAGAAGAACTTCAGTTCGCACACCGAACACGAATGATTCTTCTCTCTGACGTGAACCTCCTTCAGATGCGAGCGCATTTTGCTCAATATCTCGAACGTTTTGCCGCAAACGGGACAGTTTATTATCGGAAGCTGTACATTATGGACGGCGCTGTGATGACGTTTGCGCAGCGTGTAGTTCCTGAAGGTGTCCGAGCAGAAGAGACACTTGATCCCCTTGTCTGTATTGTGTATAAGAGCCTCGTGTCCGTTCTTCTGTGTTAGGGAATCGAAGATCTTCGGGCAAGATTTGCACTTGTACCCCGAGCCGTGGTTGGCGGCGTGGCAACGCAACCTGTCCTGGCTGAGGAACGATTTGCCGCACAGCTCGCAAACGTAGTTACCGTAATGTTCGTTCATGTGTTCGTTTAACTTAATAAAGTAATGAAATTCTCTATCGCACACCGCACATTGGTACTTATCGCTCTGAAGCCTATACGGTATGACGCCGTGACAGAAAGGCGCGAACCTCTTAGCGTGGTCCGCTTTGATATGTTCTACCAGTGCGTTGACATCATCTATTTCAGTATTGCACATTTTGCATACTATTTGGGAGACATCGATTTTCACTTTTTCGTCCCTTTTAAGGTATAAAACAGCCGATTTTATACTAGAGCTCTTATGATCATTGATCGTATGGTCTTTCAAATCATCCACGTTCTTAAACTCCTTATGGCAGAAGAAGCAGAGATATTTGTGCCTATGCCATTTGAATGGTAACACCGTGGAATATTCTAGAATCGTTATTGCGTTCGTTTTTATTAGTCTGTTACGTTTCGTGTTCGACAAAGAGGACTTACTCCGTGCCTCCATCGGTGCCATCTGTTGGCTTTTCTCACCTAGAAAGTGAAATGAGACTGTGAAAATCAAATTTTACAGCATGTTAACACTTTTTTCGACGACATTGAAATACGCAATCAAACGATGGAGTCACTGCAATTATATTAATGTTGGTCTCATTCTCACTTGTTTCTTTTGACTCAAGCGTGATTTTTAGGACTGCGTTAACGGATAATGTAAGATGTCCTCCTGGAGGTCCTTTTTTACAACTTCCTTCGAAGCATTTTAGTTTACCGGAGAAGTGTTGAATATGTCGTTATAATGTTTAATTAAAGTCTCCGTACCTTCGCCAAATATGGTAGGTATGGTATTTTTGGGAATTAATTTATTTTAATTTAAGATTCTGTTATTAAATTCTGAGAAGTTCTTTATGTACGTATATATTTTTTATATTACTAGTATAGCAAACGAGCATGCTGGCCACCTGATGTTAAACGGACACTGCAGCCCGTGGACATTCACATCAAACCTCAACTAGAACGGCAGTCCTATCTGAGGCTGCGTGCAGATGCGTTGCTGTTTCTAAGGACTACCGATATTAACATTCATCACGATGTTATCATTCACCAAAAAACAAGTGGTAATTAATTTCTAATATGCTCAAAGTATCGAAAAATCAGACGTAAGTTCGGGAATTCCAATCCCGACGCACCACAGTACCGCGGGATCGTTCTGAAGTCCTAGCCGCTAGACTGGCTGCTTAATCCGATTAAAGCAATACCATATTGGAAGTTCCTATCTGTATATTTACACGTGAAGCAAAAACTATTTAGGAAAAGCACGCTGAGGAGTAAGAAATTTGCCATAGCTAAAGTTTATATGAAGAAGGAGTGCAGAAAGCTTAATTTTTATATAATAATGCCTCAGAAATACAATATACCTATAAAAAATAACATTACACACACTACCACAGTCGCATAGAGTAGAAATAAGAAATGTCAGATTGACCGAATGACCTCGATGTTCCCTTTTCAATAATCTGTGGTGTATGTGAAGGCAAAAAAGAGTTTATTTTAAGATAAACGCCATCTAGCGAGTATATTACACACCAAATAGACTACGTGTGAACACGTATAAGCAACTAATGGTGGTAGAGTCTTATGTTAAAGACTTGCCTGCGGCGGCACCACCGCTGAATCTATTTCTGCCGTAAAGCAGCAGTGTGAGAACTGCTGTGTTTCGGTTTGAAGGGTGTGGTTAGGCAGAGGACACC
>DWKW01000952.1:0-14043 GCA_018250115.1 Doberes anticus
GGAGTTCCGATCGCCACTCGTATAGAGACGCGTGGATCTCGGCCTCCAGATCCCAGGGAGCTGACCCTGCCAGAACGCACGCCGCCTCGTACGAGATGGTGCGATACCCGCGTATGACCCCGACGGCCATCGCTCTCTGAGGTCTTCGTAGGAGAGCGATGGTTCTCTGTGTCAGGGCCTCTATCCATACGGGTGCCCCATACAAGGCCATAGACCGCACCACTCCCATATAGAGGCGGCGACTAGTCGCATTAGGCCCCCCTAAGTTGGGCAGCAGCCGCTTTAAAGCCGCAGCTGCTCCCATCAATCGAGGAGCCAAGCGCTCAAAGTGCTGTCGGAAGTTCCAGCGGCTATCGAGGACGAGTCCTAAATACCTCATGTTAGACCCGACCTCGATACGGGTCTCACCGATGAGTATGTGGGACCCCGGTGGCGGTGCCCTCCGAGGCCCGTGAAAACACAGGGCCTCCGTCTTATTTATAGCAACTCGGAGTCCCAACATCTCAATCCTTTCGACTACCTGTGCCACCGACACAGTGGCAAGGCGGGCAGCCTCCTGGAAGGTGGTCCCCCGGGCTGTGACTAGAGTGTCATCAGCATAACACGTCACATTAACACCCGGGAGAAGGTCACCCCGCAACACCCAGTCGTACCCGATGTTCCACAGGAGTGGCCCAAGGACGGAACCCTGTGGAACACCGCACGACATCTCCCTCGTAATTAAGCGCCCTGACCGCCCTGGGTAACAAATGTACCTTTCAGAGAGGTAGGCGCCGATAATCCGGCAGAGATAGGGAGGCATTTGATGGAACTTTAGAGCCTCCCTAACGCAAGCCCAAGGCAGGGTGTTGAAGGCGTTAGCAATGTCCAGAGACACTGCCAACATCACCCCACCCTGAGCTACCGTCGCCTCCGAGAGGGCCTTGACGCACATAATAGCGTCGATAGTCGACCGACCCTCTCGGAAACCGAACTGGTTGCCGGAAATATTCGGGCCCACCTCCCCGAGATGCTTGATGAGCCGAGCAGCCACCACACGTTCAAACAGTTTATCAGCCTCATCAAGCATCACAATAGGGCGGTACGCTGAGGGAGATTCTGCAGGGCGCCCTTCCTTTCTCAGGAGCACCAACCTGCCCGTCTTCCACTGTGTTGGGAACCGGCCCGACTCCAAACAGGCATCAATAAGCCTGCGGAACCGGTTCCCGAGCACCTGTAGAGCCTCAACCCAGGCGCGGCCTGGAATGCCGTCCGGCCCTGGTGCTTTATTTTGAGACCGAAGTCTCAAAACAGCTGCATCCAGCTCCTCCTTCGATACCAAGGGTACTGCAGAATTCAGGCCCCTTGGCGTATCGGCCATCATTGGTGCCGGGTGCTCCACTCTGGCCGGAAACAAAGTGGACACCACTTCTTCCAACAATTGGGGATGGAGAGTCTCCGTAAGAGGGGGTGCCCAGGGCCGAATTTTACCCCTGACGCTTTTATACGGGCGCCCCCATGGATCCTGGTTTAGAGACAGCAAGAGTTCAGCTCTAGCATGCTCTTTGGCCTGACTGATAGACAGTTGTAGAGCCATCTTGCGCTCTCGCAAGGTCTCATACAACTGTCTCTCCACCTCAGCATGATCAACGCTTCGTCGTCGGAGCCTGCGATGCCGGGTGTACTGGCGTCTCGCCTCCACGCAATCAAAACGAAGCTTGGCAATCTCGCGAGACCACCAGTACACCTGACGCTTGGGAGGTCGAGGTTTGGCTCGAGACATGCCTGCGTCGCATATTCGTGACATGGCGCCCCGAAACCATTCCACCTCTGTTTCTACCTCTACAGGCTCGACTGGAGTCAGCCAGGCCTGCACTATGGCCGCCTCTACCAGGACCTCTTTATTGAGACTCCCCAGCACCCATCTAGGGGATGACGTAGTTGGGCGACGAACGCCCGGTTGCTCTGGGGAGGTGGAGACATCAAACCGAATATATAAATGGTCTGATAACGTTTCCACTCCCTCCAGAACATTCCAGCACCGGACTAGGCGTGCAACGGCAGGAGATGCAAACGAAATGTCCACAATGGAACCTCCCTGCCGTCGCACGCACGTGTTGACCGACCCTTGGTTAAGAACTGATAGGCCGGTCATCGTCGCCCAGTCCTCGAGGACCTCGCCGCGAGCGTCAGTCGCTGGGGAACCCCATGCCGTTGATTTGGCGTTGAAGTCCCCCATAACGAGTACCGGACGGGGTTGGTTTTGCCCTATTAGAGCTCCAACTCCGACCAGAAATGCCTCGAAATCAGCGAGGATCCTGTTTGGAGAGAAGTACACTCCAATTAGAACGTACTCTCTCCAACGGACCGCTACGTATCCCCTCCCTCTAGCAATTGTACTTAGCGCTGGAGTACCATTTGCTCCCGACAGTATGATGGCCACTGAACCATCCAGATCACCCACCCAGTTGTCCCAGGGGGGGACAAAGTATGGCTCAGCGACCACCGTGACTTCTATCAACCACTCCGCTATACTCTGAAGGAGCAAGTCCTGAGCTGCAGCACAGTGGTTGATGTTCGCCTGGAGGAGACGGTGGGCCATAATAATACTAGCTAATGACCATCGTCTCCTCCACCCCCTCTTGTGTTGGGGGACAGCTCGAAGTTGTCGGGACATTCATGGCCTGGGTGACCATTTTCGCCCCTTTTTTATTCTTTGGTGGAGAGCATGCTTTGCTCCCCAGCCTATGTTCTGCCGGCCTGTTAGCAGCAGCGCAGAGTGAACACCTCACTAAATTCGTGCAAACTCTCGCTTTGTGGCCGTCTTTGCCGCAACGGTAACATTCTTCGCTGCGGTCCGTTTCATCAGTGCACTGAGCTCGGACGTGCCCAATTCGTAGGCAACGATAACATCTTAACGGTCGCGGCTGAAGCTGGCTAACTCTTGCTGAAACCCAGCCTACCAACAGACGACCTCCAGCGCTAAGCTTTTTGGCTGCTGCAACTGGGCATCGCACCCAAATGCTGCCACTTCCTTGATAGGATACTCTAATTTCCCCAACCTTAATTGCCTCTTCAGGGCAGCACCCGCGTTGGGCAACGGCAGCGACTATCTCTTGGGGGGTGATGGAGTCATCCAAGCCAGAAATGCGCAATTCTGCGCATTTTACTGGTCTTGAGATCTTTGCTACCCCCTCTTCCAGCGTTTCTCTGATCTTTTGGGCCAGGGCGTCTGCTTTTTCACCACTTGTAGCCCCTGGCACCTCCAAGATTCGAGCGCCGGTAGCCGCCGTACGGAACTTTAGCCCGGTGATGCCGCAACTAGGGAGGTCAATCGCTGCCTTAGCTTTTGCTAGGATTTTAGCGTATGTTACCCCCCTCTCGACGGCATCAGGTTGTAGCGTTATAACTACAGCTGATGAGCGAGGAGGGTGCAACTTCACAGGCTTGGGCTGGCTCCTAGACTTTACTGCTACGCTTGCTGAATTTGTAGTCGCTACCTTATCTACCTTCTTTTTCCTGCCCCGTTTAGTCACCGTTGCCCATCCCTCCTCCAAGGAATCGGGTGCCGGTGGGAGGGGACGAGAATTACTCAAGGGCCCTCGCTTACCTGCAACTTCTTGTGGTGCTTTTGCCTTATTCTGTACTGGTGCCTGAATACCACCTCTAGCCACTGGCCCCAACTTTCCAGATTTTGATCGTGCTTGCACTTCTGCATTCTTCCGATCAGCAGCAAGTGGAGGACGAATACGCTTCTCTGGAAGGAGTCTACTTTCGAGACCCTCGAATCTCGCCTCCAAAATACCCCCAACCTGGAGCAAAATAGAGCGTGTTAGCTCTTCCGCCTCAGCAGTACCCTTTTGAGGCAGGTCCATTTGTAGACTCCTAGGATTATGTGTAGGAGTTGGAGGAACATCGTTTGTTTTTCCTCGTGCTACTTCCTCGCGGAGCTCCGACAGCTCCTTCCTCATCTGGTCGATTTCGCTCTGCAGTCGAGCGTTATCTTCATGAAGCTTGGCGGTTTCTTCATTTGAGGATCTTCTATGAAGAATTTCCACCGCTGCCGCTATTGAAGCTGCTGCGTCCTTTAGGGCCCGCTGGAATGTGCCTTTTAGGTTACGAGACTTCGCTGCTACGTTCAACACAATAGCAACGTCGTCCAGCACCTGTTTGTTTAAAGCGACGGCCGTTCGGTCGTCGACCTTGTCCCCTAGCGGCAACCCCAGTGCGGCCCTTCTCTCTCCTGCCATCCGAGCTTGCTCCTCAATTTCCCCTTCACCGTCTGTAGGAGCCCCTTTTCGCCCAGGAGCAAGAAACTCTCTTCTCAGATCTTTCTTACTACCTGGAGCAGGCCTTGAGCCTCGAGCCACCTCCTCATCCGTTGACAGAGCTGACCCAGACGGGCTAGGGCACCGTCTTTTCTTTGTCCACAGACGACTTTGGTTTGTTCCAGATGCCCCCGTCGCTATGCTTGCGTCTGATTCCGACGCAGCCTGATTTGCCTTCTCCTCTTCATTAACATTATTTTTATTTTTATTTACGGATTTCTTCATAATAGTTCCCACGAGTGTGGCGGAAATAAAACGTCCATCCGGGCAGTGCCCCCTGTGCCCGGATAAGCCTACGTGTAACCCGTCACGGGGTCGGCCGGTACCGTGACGGGAGACGCACTAGCGGCTGACCTACCCGTCAACCATGCATCCCCTCGCGGTGCGCTGCCGCTTGGGATTAGGGGTAATTTTTTAGAGAGGTTTTCTTCCTCGCAGCCCGGCCAATTAAGGCAAGGCCCTCGCTCCCGCTCGAGGCCGCGAGACATGTCCACGACACCTCTATAGAGCGGGGTTACGATATCGACGGTGGCAAGGCCATTGCCCTCGCCTGCTCGAAGGTATGGTTAGTACACATCGAGCCCGCCCTTGTTCCCCTACTGTATCATCTGCTTGTCAGAGGAATACGTAAGAGAACGCCTTCTCGCCAGGTTATTCGCCACCGCTCGATAACTAGTCAACAAGTCAAAAAGTTATAGAGCGGTGCCCAGGGTGCACCACGTGGAGGTTAACCGGCTTGCACCCCAACCTAACCTAACCTTAACCTAACCTAACCTAACCCAGTCCCGGCCTCACCCGCCATTGAAACCGCGCGCGTCCCACGATTTTTAAAAGATTTTTAAAGTCGCTCCGTACGAGAAAAACGTAAACAAACCTTTGTAAATTCTTAAAAAGTGGGTTTTTGTTCGCGTATTGTGACGTAACGCATATCAAAAGTTGCGGAAAAGTGCGGACTACACGATAGAAAAAACCGCGTGAAAATCGGACTTAAATTGGACTTTTCGTGAGTGAAAAACCTCAAAGTGACGAAAAAACTGAACTTCGGAGGCAAACGCTGACGAAACTAAAGCGGTGACCTACCCTTTTGGGGACATCAAAAGACGCGCCTTGTTGAGGCCTACACGACAGGACTTTTTCCGGAATTTTCCGGCCCACGCGCGCGGAGAAAATCGCCGAAAACTCCAAACCACGTGGCCACGTGTTTCCACTTCCTGAGGTGCGAGAGGGACGGAAGACATCTCAAAAGACGCGGGACGACGAGACCTGTCTTCCGACACCAAGATCAGGCCTCCAAGTTAAGTGGTTGTGAAGATATCCTAAATTCAAAATTCATAAATTTTCAAAAATATTTTTTCCAAAAACGAGATCGATAACCCCCCCATATTTTTATTATATATTATAGATATTCATTGAAACTATACATATAAAAATTTTTAGATTTTTCGGCCTAGTAGTTTTTTAGATACAAATTTTTTAAATATTGGGGTGTACACGAGGGGGTAGAACCCCTTGTCGGATATCTCCACAACATACTTCAAAAAATTGTTTAAGTCATTACTACGCCACATAAGAATTTTCAGTATTTTCCTAGCAGATCTAGTATTTTTAAAAATTAAAACTTTAGAATAAAATTAGTAAATTTGTAAGTTAAAAATTTAAAATTGTAAATAAAATACTAAAATCATACGAAATCGTAAAGTACTCCTAAAGACCTTTACGACAAGCCCAAACTTGGGCAATTTCGGATATAAATTACGAAACGGCTAAAATCTGTGTCACGGTGGTTCAGTAAGAAAGATCAAATTTCCGGATAACTGCCAAAAAGACCTGGATTCCACAGGGCCTCGTGTCGAGGGAAGCTCTAGGACTTACGGTACAAAAGGACACTGCGACACAAATTTGAACCTCAAGAAATTCTTTGTTTTGCAAAATTTCTAAAATTTAAATTAGTTAACATATTTGTAACCTAAAAGTTAAAGTTACTTAAAAGTTATTATATAATTGTATAGTGCCCGAAAAACCCCCTTTAGAAAACCAAATCACGGGTATATTCGAGCAATCTTAGAACTTAAATATTGAATTGGCGTTTTTAGGAAACGTGGTGGTCACCAAAGTTGTTATTGGCGGAAAGTGGTGGAACTTTTAAATAAAAGTTAATGCTAGCTGACCTAAAGGATCATTGTATTTATGTAAAAATACTCCTGTTTTTCTTCCATCTTAGTTTCAAAAAAAAAAAAAAATTTATGTATATTAAATTGGCGTTTTTAGGAAACGCGGTGGTCACCAAAGTTGCTATTGGCGGAAAGTGGTGGAACTCTTAAATATAAGTCAATGATAGCTGACCTAAAGGACCATTGTATTCCTGTAGAAACACTCCTGTTTTTCTTCCATTCTAGTTTCAGAAAAATTTATGTAAATATTGAATTGTTAAAATTTTATTGCTATTTTTAGTTGGAAGGCGTAAAAATTTAATTATAGTGATATTAATTGGACTTGATCCCTTAAGGAACGTTAAAATTCGAAGGAGTAGCTTTTATTCTTAAAATTAATATTGACAGAGATAACTCAACTCTGCCTAAACCGAAAACAAATTGAATACTGAGAATTTTATTGCTATTTTTTCGCGCCAGGCGTTAAAAAACTTATGCAAATATTTTCAACTCTTAAAACTAGGCTAGCATTAATTGAGACGAATCCTTCAAGTACTATTGTACTTCTGAAGGAGCAGCCCTATCTTTTCCCCTTTCTTCTTTTATTTGATAGTAAAATTAAAAAACTTATACAATATAATTAATAATAGGTTGACTGGATTTCAAGAATTTTTTAAAATCTTCAACAAAACTCTTATCTAAAAACACACTTCAAAAACAGTTAAAATCAATTCATCATTAGGCTATTTAGAATTATCAGTAATTTATAGTAAAATCAATAGTTAAAATAAATAAATAAACAAATAAAATTTGGAATAAAATTAGTAAATTTGTAAATTAAAATTGACATTTGGGAAAAATTAAGTAAAAATCTTATGCAATTGTAAAGTACTTCTGGAGACTATTACGACAAGCCCAAACTTGGGCAATTTTGGACACTAAATACGAAACGGCAAAAATCTATGACACGGTGGTACCTACAATAAAAATTTTAATTTTTGTTTACAAGGATTTTGAAAGATTTTGAAATCTATCTTACCTAATAGCTTTGATTGTAAGAAAGATTGTTGCAGTCTTTTAGGAATAGTCTTGTTTTTATCCTACAACTGCAAAACATAATCATAATTAAATTGATTGACAAATTGTGACATACTTTTAAAAATTTCTTAAATCTTTGTTGTATTGTCACTTTTGGCGGAGTGAGGAACAAGAAACTTTAAATCAAAGATATTTTAGTTGGATTGCACCCAACATATAAGCTACCAATTAAAAATAACCGAAATTGGTACTGACACCAAAACGGTAAACATATAGGCGGTCATTTTGAAATTTTTAAAATTAAATATCTTGGAAACCGCTGGTCGCAGAGCGACGCGGTTTCCACTGTTGTATTGGTCTACTTAGAGGCTTTCTTTATGAGGGTGGCTTGCTGGCTCTAGGTAGAGTCCCTCCCCAAAACTGTTTTGAGTGGAACCTGAAATTAGAAATTAAAACTAAACAGCTTAAGCAAAGTAGACAAATAAGGACCGCTGTAGCTTATAAGGGTATAGCTCTGTGTATTTCTTTAACAGCTACTGCAGTAGCGAATTTACAAATTTTTACAAAATCTTTTTAATTTTTAGTATTGACTATTGAAATCATCAATTAATTACTCCATTTATTTTATTTATTTGACGCCCTCCACCATGTACAGAACACCAAAAAAGCCAATCGATATGCCTAAATCACTCTCCAAGACACCTCCCAAACTGGAAACAAAAAAGTTAGGGAGACGTATTAGTCTAGACATGGGGGAGGCGGTAACCGCCGACCCCATAACTACCAAAATCCCCTCAACACAGGCTGTCTCCACTATAAGGAGACAGCTTTTGCAGAAGGGAAAAAGCCCAAAAGAAAAGGAGACTGTAGAAGTCCACTCACCAGCGGCGGCCACTTTTAAAAATAGAGTGGAGGAAGCGATGGCCTGGGTAGCAAAAGCTAGGACCTCCATAAGTCTGTCCAGGAATCTTAAAACTGAATATAAGGATAATATAACAAATGCCCTGGACAGACTTGGGGAGCTCGTGGCAACCTCGGAGGCAGCCCTGGAGACCGAGAGGGCTCGGAATAGAGACGGGGACGCTGGGGGTGTGGAGCCGGTGACAATAGTCACCGACTCCACATTCACGGTGGCCCCGGAATCCGGCTTGAATGCAAAGCTCGAGGAGCACTCTCGGCTCCTAAACGAAAACACCAGACAACTGAAAGACCTCCAGGAGAAATTAACGAGATGCCACGAAACAATGGAGGCGCAGCAACAGAGAAGCTATGCTAGCGCGGCGGCACAAAAGACACATTTAACCAGGTCAAGCGCCCTCCACTCAGTGGTGGTCACATCAACAGATGACAAAGAGACTGGTGAGGACGTATTAAACAAGGTCAGAAAGGCGATAGATGCGAAGGAAGGATGGGTGAAAGTGGAAAGGGTCAGGAAGGCAAAAGATAGAAAAATAATAATGGGATTTGAGACAACAGAAGACAGAAATAAGGCCAAGCAGAAACTTCAGGAAAAAGAAACGGGCCTCGTGGTCGAGGAAATGAAGAATAGGGACCCGCTTCTGGTCCTCAGGGGCGTACTGTCCGCAAATACGGACGAAGATGTGGTTAAGGCCCTGAGGAACCAGAACCGGGACCTCTTTCGTGGCCTCGACTCCGAGGAAGACCGTTTCCTAATAAAATATAGAAAAAGGACCAGAAATCCGCACATGGCTCATATAGTCATCAGCACCTCACCCATCCTCTGGAGTAGGATCACCGGAGCGGGGAGCGTGCACATCGACCTCCAGAGGGTGAGGGCAGAGGACCAATCCCCGTTGGTCCAGTGCACGAGGTGTCTGGGCTATGGCCATGGGCGGAAGTTCTGCAAAGAACCGGCTGACCTGTGCAGCCACTGCGGCGGCCCGCACCTGAAGGCGGAATGCGAGGATTGGATGGCAGGAGTCCCGCCATCGTGCAGGAATTGCAAAAAGGCAAAACTGGGGAGTGAGGAGCACAACGCCTTTAGCGAGGACTGCACGATCAGAAGAAGGTGGGACGACCTGGCACGGTCAACCATAGCATATTGCTAAGGGCGCGCCGGCTAACGCAGTGGCACATAAAATCCTCCAGGTGAACCTCCAGCGCAAAAAACTGGCATTCGCCGAGCTCCTAGTCGAGGCCAAAAAACGCGGAGTACAAGTGGCACTGGTGCAGGAACCATACGTTGGGGGGGAGGGAAGGGTAAGGAGTCAGGGCGGGATCAGGGTCTTCCAAAGCGCCGACCAAGGAAGTGGAACTGTTAAGGCTGCCGTTATTGTTTTTAACGCAGACCTTCACGTAATACAGTATCCGAAACTCACCACGAACAACATCACAGTGGTGGGGATCCGAACCGGCGCCTGGGAGATTATCCTGGTCTCGTTCTACTTTGAGCCTAACCTTCCGATGGACCCGTACCTGGCACACCTGCGCAAGATAGGGGCCAAGACTGGAGCTCGGAGATGGATCATCGGGGGAGACTCCAACGCCAAGTGCGCCTGGTGGGGAAGTCCCATTACGGACCGCAGAGGCGAAGATCTGTATGGGACCCTGGAGGATCTCGGTCTCGTCGTTCTCAACAAAGGGGAAACCCCTACCTTCGACACCATCCGAGGGGGAATTAGGTTCAGCAGTTATGTGGATATAACTGCTGCGTCACCTGATATTCTGGACCTGGTGGACGACTGGCGCGTGCACGAAGACCTGACGGGCTCGGACCACAACAGCATCTCTTTCCAAATTCAAATTAGCAAATCAAACCAAAACTTTATTCGGCGAACTACTAGGCAATATTATACTAAGAAAGCAAATTGGAACCAGTTTCATGAGAAACTGGACCAATTTATGCTGGAAAATAACATCTCAAAATTCAAAATTCAAAATTCTAAAACAAAATCTGAAATAGACGAAACCATTTTAAAACTAAATTCAGCAATAGCCAAAGCATGTGGGTACTCTATCCCCTTAATCAAGGGGAAAAAAGTACTCACGATGCCGTGGTGGTCCGAGGAGTTGGCAGTGCTGAAGCGCGAGGTGACCACCAGGAAGAGAAGGATCAAGTGTGCGGCACCTATCCGCCGAGATAAGGTAATCGGGGAGTACCTGGAGGCGAGGACGAGATACGAGGCCGAGGCAAAAAGTGCACAGACGCTCAGCTGGAAGGCCTTCTGTACGAAACAAGATAGAGAGGGACTCTGGGAGGGTATTTATAGGGTTATCGGCAGGACAGCTAAAAGAGAGGAGGATCCACCGCTAGTGGTAAACAACATGGAGCTAGACGCCAAGAATTCAGCTAAAACACTTGCGGAAGCATTCTACCCCGAAGACCTCGAAGATGACGATACCGAGGAACATCGACAGGTGAGGGTAATGGCAGAAAAAGCGAATCTTGGTAGTCCCTCGGAAGCAGTCGACCCTCCCTTCACTCATATCGAGTTGAAGCTGGCGAGTCGATCTTTAAATCCGAGGAAGGCTCCAGGTGCGGACGGTTTTACCGCCGATATATGCCTGCACGCGATCGAACATGATCCCGACCTCTTCTTGTGCCTTCTCAACAGGTGCCTAGAAGTCCAGCATTTTCCCACGCCCTGGAAGGAAGCAACCGTGGTCTTTCTCCGTAAACCGGGAAAGCCCACTTACACGGACCCTAAGTCATACAGACCTATAGGACTCCTACCGGTGCTGGGGAAAATCCTGGAAAAGATGCTTGTCGCCAGGTTAAAATACCATCTACTGCCCAAGATGAGTACCCGTCAGTTCGGCTTTATGCCCCAGAGGAGCACCGAGGACGCACTCTATGCCCTAGTGGAATACATAAGGAAAAAACTAAAAGAAAAGAAAATGGTCACACTAGTATCACTGGACATAGAGGGCGCCTTCGATAGCGCTTGGTGGCCACAAATAAAAGTCCGACTGGCGGAGGAAAAATGCCCCATCAACATCCGGCGGCTCTTGGGCAGTTACCTGAGCGACAGGCAGGTGAGGGCGAGGTACTGTGGGGAGGAACATGTGAGGGGAACCGGGAAGGGTTGTGTGCAGGGGTCTATCGGCGGGCCGATAATGTGGAACCTATTACTGGATCCACTGCTTCGGGAGTTGGAGACTCGAGGTGACTATGTGCAGGCATTCGCTGACGATGTGGTCCTGGTCTTTGACGGCGAGGTGGCTTATGAGATCGAGCAACGTGCTAACGCCACCCTTGAACGTGTGAGAGCCTGGGGAGTCTCTAACAAGCTTAGGTTTGCGGCGCACAAAACAAATGCAATGCTTGTCACCCGCAAACTAAAGCACGACACCCCACGCCTTCGCATGGGCGGGGTTGACGTTGGCATGGTGCGCGAGCTCAAGCTGCTGGGGGTCGTCATAGACCAGCGGCTCACTTTTAACACCCACGTCGCGAATGTCTGCAAAAAGGCTATTGCCTTCTACCACCAACTAGCACGCGCGGCAAAGGCTAGCTGGGGTCTCCACCCCGAAGTAATCCGCACCATCTACACAGCGGTGGTAGAACCGGTAATCCTGTATGCCGCTGCCGTATGGGCGCCTGCCGTGGAAAAGCTCGGTATACGAAAACAGCTAAACGTGGTCCAGCGTGGTTTTGCACAGAAGCTGTGTAAGGCATATCGCACCGTCTCCCTGAACTCGGCACTGTTGCTTGCTGGGATTCTCCCTCTCGACCTGCGTGTTCGCGAAGCCGCGGCACTGTATGGTGCGAGGAGGGGGGTGCCCCAGCAAGAAATAGGAGATCGGGAGGTGGAGCGAGTGTCTTCGGCGCTTAAATCCCCGCATCCCGCACTGCATATCGACATGGAAATCAAATGCCTGGTAGACCAGGAACAATTAGACGCAAATAGCGATTTCGATATTAAAATCTTCACGGACGGCAGCAAGATTGAGGGCAAGGTGGGGGCGGCGCTATCCGTATGGAATGGCGCCGCTGAAACCAAAACCCTCAAGCTTGCTTTGCCGTCCTTCTGCACCGTTTACCAGGCCGAGCTCCTGGCGATATGCAATGCGACGCGGATGACCGCCGATCACAGCGTAACATCAGTCGGAATTTATTCCGACTCCCTGTCAGCGTTACAAACCACGCTGAACCCAGACGCCCTCCATCCTCTGGCTGTCGAAGCGAGAGGCCACCTGCGAAGGGCTTTGCAACAGAGCAAACGTATAAGTTTGTTCTGGATCAAAGCCCACGCAGGGCTGCAGGGGAATGAGCGAGCCGACCATCTGGCTAAAGAGGCGGCGCTTAAGTCAAAGCGCCGCTTCGATTACGACAGCTGTCCGGTTTCATTCGTCAAGCGAGCCGTGAGAGCGCGGTCGCTTGACGAGTGGAACCGTCGATACCGGGCTGGTGAAACGGCTGGCGTCACTAAGGTTTTCTTTCCTGATGCGGTGGAGGCATATAGGACTACCAGGAAAATAAAGGTGGACAGGCTCGTCGCACAGGTGTTGACAGGACATGGTGGTTTCTCCGAGTACTTGCATCGTTTCAAGTGCAAGGACAACCCATCATGCGTCTGCGACCCTGGGCGGTCGGAGTCTGTCCTCCATGTCCTCCTCGACTGTCCTGTCCACGATCACGATAGAATGGACATGGAGAGTAAAATAGGCGCCAGAATAAATGAAGATAGCGTTAAGGAACTCATAACAGGAAAACACAGAGCTATATTCCTGGAATACTGTAAGAAAATATGTATTATAGTAAATAAGCGAAACAGCAAATAAAATAATATGTTGAATAGATATAGTTGTATATTTATTAGCAACATAGTACACATATAGATATGAAACAAGAGTAGGAAATAGAATTATGAATTACAATAAGAGCATGTATGTAGATGATAATATAAAGTTATCATCGGCATAATATTGTGAAATAGTAAGAAAGATAATAGATAATAAGAAATAAATAGAAACAATTATAAGTATGTACCCATGTGAAATTAAAATAAGTTAAATATTGTCTCCCCCCGCTTTTTGTGTCTGTCTAAAAATTTAATTGTAATTTACCGACCCATTAGATATAAGAAAATAGAAATAGAACAATAATTGTTAAAAATAGTATAATAAGAGGTAGAATAAATAGATAATAAAAAATTGTAATAGAAATAAGCAGAAATGTCAAAACATATATAAGATAATATGATAAGGTAAAACAAAGATGTAAAGTTAAAATAAAAATTGTCCCAACCCCTTTCCACAACCCAGTTGTACATGTATAATATAATAAAGAAATAAAAGAAAAGAGAAAAATAGTAAATTAGTTAATTTGAGAGTGAATGGCGAAGTATGAGAGAAAGACAAAGTATGAAGAATGGAAGTACGAGAGGTAAACAAGCGAGAACTAGTATGAATGAGTAATAGCAAATACAGTCTCTGACCCTATCATGAGTCGGAGGGATAGATAAAAAAAAAAAAAAAAAAAAAAAAAAAAAAAAAAAAAAAAAAAAAAAAAAAAACAAACAAAAAAAAACAAAACAAAAAAAAAAAAAAACAAACCAAACCAAACCAACCCACACACCCCCACA
>DWKW01000953.1:0-14038 GCA_018250115.1 Doberes anticus
TGCATGCTCGTTTGCTATTCTGTTAATATATGCTCGTCATAGAACGCATCGTAAAGAACTCACTTCTAAAAAACCGTTTATGTCCGCAGGTGTGCAGGCGGGAGCCGCGGGCGCCACACCCGTTAATTAAAATGCAATTACCACAAAAAAAGTTTCATGATCGCATCCTTATTATTATTATTATTATAAATAAAATAAAGTATAAATAATTCAGTGTCGATTGCCGACCGGCTCGTCGTAAAGTAACATCGTAAGCTGACCTCCCTTAAGTTGCTGTTGTCCGGTGTAATGTTAGTTGAACGGAACGAGACGAAATGGATGGTTGGATGATTATACATACATGTCTATATATAATGAATATTGTAGGTTAATTTTTGTGCTGTATTCCAAAATGTGAATTTTGATGCAGATCTTTTATAGCTGTGGAGAGCAACGGGATTTTCGTATGCGAAATACCCGGGTGGTTTTTTTTTGTACGATCGGGCGATAGGTCTGGTTCAGATTGGAGAAATCGGTGCAGTGATTGGAGAAATTGTTGGAACGATTTTTGGAGAAATCGGCGAAAAGGAGCACGGCCAATCCGCAATAATTGCATTGCATTTTTATACATTGTGAACAGTATTTTAAATATTTCATCCTGATAACTCGTTACGATCTGACGCTAGCCCAGTTGGTGTGAGCTGTAAAGTACGGAGAAGTCGAAAGCTAAAGTCGTCTTCGAACCGTCCAATACGAAGCGTAGGCTTATTTTAGTTTGTATTCCAGCTTTCGTTACTTTTTAATTTCAGAACATCACCATGGTACTAACTATATACTTCGTATGCACCGAGTGTTAATATTTCCATGTATTATTTTCTTTATCGATTCGTTCGTACTGGGGTCGCGCTGTGTAAAAAATTTTGTGTTAGAATTTTCTTTAAAACACATTTTTAACACAAAATTGTAGATATAGCTAACTGGCCTTAGATAATTAGACAGACTTATAGTGAATTCGTAGCTATCGATCACAGCCGAGCGGGATATAGTGTTAATTAATAAAATTAATAAAAGTAATAATACATAAAAGATATCATAATCACAGCAATAATGTGATAATTTTAATGAAGGTCCAATGTTTTAAATGTCAATTTCATCTTAAATTATTATCGTTATATGTACTCTATATATATTATCTAAGCCGTGATATAGATTTGATAGACATTTAAAACATGGAAGGCGTAAAATTATATAACTGTTTCTCGGTCTTATATATGTTACACTAGTACTGCGTTATTTTTGTACTACCGTGTCGAGAGTTAAGTTTACTTAAATCAGTCCGCTAACCCACTGTAATTCTGTATTAAGGGTTTCTTAGAAATTAAAACAGTATGCTATTAAAAGTGTGTTTTATTTCGTCGCCTTATATTTTGATGAAGCAGTATGAGTATGGTGTTTAAAAAATTAAAAGCCATATAAGCAATGTCTTTATATGGCTAGAATTGACAGTACAGAAGCTGTGAAGCGTTTTCCGCTAAGCTTGGGAGCCCTACTAGGTGTTCCTGTTTCTATATATAAGTCTTTCACTTGTGCTTTGACGAAGCGATCTATTAACGGTATGGCAGTTGTACAATCATCGGCTATCAAAGCCAATTTCGTTCGCTAGATCAGGGGTTCTCAAACATAAGCTTGCGAACCCCTATTATAGGTTTCAAACAGCGAACTATATATTATAAGATAGGCCAGACAATCGGCGCCATAATGGAAATTTTAGAGGTTCAACTCACTTTGAAAAATATAAACCCATTATTGTCCCAATGCTGGGGTCTTCTCTTAGATGAGAGAGTTTAGGCCTTACTTCACCACGCTGGCCAAGTGCGGATTGGCGGACTCCACATGCCTTTGAGAACGTTATGGAGAACTGTCAAGGCATACAGGTTTCCTCATGATGTTTTCCTTTAGCGTTTAAGCGAGTGGTATTTAATTAACCGTGGTAACGTTAACACTCATAATTTCAAAAATTTTGAATAGACAATATTTTGAGAAACACAGGTGCGTGCCGGGATTTGAACCTCGGCTCAACATAGCGAGGTCGAGGTGCTTAACCACTACGCTATCACTCGCTCAACTTTGAAAATTCCTGCGCGGAATCACGTTTTTCCATAGCGTAAGTAATTCCCATATTTGATCCTATTAAATAGCAGCGGTAAGTTGGATAGTAATTGTGGCCAGGAGTACTGAGGAAGATATGAAGAAAAAATCCCAAAAAATATTTTGCTTATTAATATCACTTGTAAACTCCTAACAGCAGCACCGCATCATGTACTCGTAGTCATGACAGAGGCCATGTAAATTGAGCGGACACTGCAGGAATTCTGGGCACATCACAGGCAGCTTATCTGAAGAAGATTCAAATTTATCAATGAGTTTGTTGGCGAATGATTCCTAGGCAAAAGTAAACGTTGGCGGTAGAGTCTTATGTCGATGGCTCGCCCGCGGCGGCACCGCCGCTGTCCCTATTTCTGCCGCAAAGCAGCATGAGAAATGCTGTTTCAGAATACACTGCACAGGAGGCAATATAACTTAGACCTCAGGAGTTGCAACGTATCCGCATACGACCTCAAATATGACTTCAGACTTATTTTATGTTGGACGCGGATATCCCTGGGATGTAAGTAGAGGCTATTTAACACCAGGTGGCCTGCATGCTCGTTTGCTCCTCTACAATAAGAATATAATGCTGGACAAATGCGGATTGGAATACAAGTATATTTTCATCATCACCAATCTAATATTGTCCCACGGCTGGGCAGGGGCCTTCTTTCAGAGATGAGAGAGTTTAGGCCATAGTCCACCACACTGGCCAACTGCGGATTGGATGACGTCACATCCCTTTGTGAATGTTATGGAAAGCATGTCGGTTTCCTCACGTTTTCCTTCACCGTTACAGCGAGTGATGATTAATTCATAATACGCACATAATTCAGAAAATTAAGAATTGATAATATTTCAAGAAATAGAGGTGCGTGCCGGGATTTGTACCTCAATCCACCATAGCGAGGTCGAGATGACTAACCACTAGGCTATCACTCAATTTAAGTATATTTTACGTAGATGTAATATTTCATACTTGTACCTAAAGGGCGTGCGCAGCCGCAACAAAAGCCATGTATGATAGCTTCATCGTCCTCGCAACCTCTCGGTGGACATCCGTTGCACCATAATCCCATCCCTAGCCATGGAATGTTCCCTGTAACACCAAGATTACACCATTTAATTTTTAAATATAAATAATTATACATTACCTAACAATATAGGTATACATTATTACCTTAAGTGCCACTTCCTGTTAGATAAATTTAAATAATATTTTCATAAAATACACTCAAAGGCAGCCCCAGTGCAAAAAGCAGATTTAACAATGTTTTTTTAAATAATTTTGACACAAAACATTTTTTGAAACAGCGCACTGTTGCTTTCATTGAAAAAATGATTGATATAACATACGCTTATAGGATGTTGTTAGGCAGAATCCAATGGACAGGAGGTATTTCTTATTGGTCTTAGTATTTTTTAATATTTTTAAAGAAATACATTTCTAAAAATTTCTAGTCCTCATGAGATACAAACACTAGGATAACGGTCAAACAGTGATCCGTTTTAAGTTAATATGTAATAATTTTGATAATAATTTAGACTTAATACAATAACTTAGACAGGAATTATTATACATACATCTCGGTGCCTTCCTTACACCAGTCACCGCCTCCTCAGAATACAGAAACAATCCAAACACATTGTTGAAAAGAAATACTAAGCAAACGAAATTAAGCGACAATTTTTTCAGGTACATTTTGTCTACTGGTTTCTAATTAGTTGGACGAGATTATTATATAGCAGTCCTACCGTAAGGTATTTATTTAACTACAACTAATTAGTTTTAGGTCAATGCTTCATGATAAGAAAATATTTGTTAGTAATTCCGGGAAACTATACACAAAGAAGATTTTCTGTGAACATAATATCTTGAACTGATTGGCTCGAAGATACCTAATACAGTTTTTATACAAATAAATACTTATATATGTTTATTAATAGTTCTTTGAAATGCGAGGACTGTAAATGTAATTCTCTATTTCTAGAATCAAACCTATTGAATCCAATGGGACTTTCATTTAACGGGCTCTATAGTGGTATTTAGTTCCATAAAATCACATTCTCAGCACTTAGTTTAAATGAAACTCAGAATAACTCTGTGGTAAAATTTATTATTTTACAACAAATATTTTGTTTAGATCCAATAATAATAATACATAACATAATTAAATATAAAAAAAAATCTGTAGAGTTTGAGTAGATTGAGTTACATAAAAGATAAAAAAATACGATTTATAAATAACGCGAGACATCTTAAAAAAAGTCATATCATAATTCCTAAACTTAACTGGCACATGAGAATACCTACGCATTCCGCCGCTGCACCGATAAATTTGTACGGTCAGAAACAACTATGTATATTTTATAACACGTTTGTTTGGATATATGAGATCGTATATTCCTTTTACATTTGGCACAGTTAACTTAAGATATAGAGTATAATTTTTTTTTCTTTTAAATAAAAAACAATAATATTTTACTACTTAAAGTAGGTAGGTGCCCATATTTTGTAGTGCAAATCAATTTAACTTTCACGTCACTGACTAGCGGCATAAATATAAAAACAAAACACATTTTAAAAAAATTACAAAAATATACAATAGTACATTTTGTTTTTCTAAATAAAGCTTACGCTAAAACATCTAGAGATCAATTTTATTTATAATGTGAATTATTCACATTCCCAAAGTGTTTAATAAACGAAATAAGTTAAAATAACACCAATGTGGGATGATCATACAGAATAAGTATTCTGAAGGTTCATAGGTCTAAAGAATGCCACTGCTCATCAACTTATTATTGTCCCAATACTGGGCACGGATCTCTGGGTCTACCTGCGCAGCGCAAGAGCTGGGTGAGATACAACTTTGTAAGGCAGCCACAAACGAACCGTAGACTGCTGAAGAACTGCATGTCAATGATATCCTTAAGAATCCTTTGAGGGGTAAATATGACTACTAATTCACTAAACAAACTTATTAATATTATATACACTTATGTCTTAAAACAGATACTTCATCGAGATCAATAAAATAATAATAATAACCCCGCAGGGAGGCTCGTGGCGAGACGACGACACCACGGACTTCAATGCTCCCGGGGGATTCCCCCTGTTCCTCATCTCCGGTAGGCGGAGCGGAGTCCGAGATGAATAGGCCTGCACCTCCGGCTTGCTCTCACAGAAATATATTGGGGGACAAATTAACAATAAAAAATATTTTTGTGACTAGACATTCATGCTATCAGCACTCTCAATAGTGCTTGCAGTGGGTGACATAAATCTGCAAACAGTTTCATGACAACGCGAAATTAACCATCAGCTTGACTGCTCTGTGGTAAAAGTTATTTTGAAGTGTTGAAATTTTGCAGCTCACTTATAACCACACACATTTTTGTACTTCAACATACACATCTAGGTCGTACGTGGACGCGTTGCTTCTTCTGAGGACTAAGTCGGAATGCAGGAGGCATAGGTCTAGTGTCTTCTACCTAACCACACCATTCTAACCGTAACACAGCAACGCGAGCCCTGCTGCTTTACGGCAGAAATAGGGGCAACGGCGGTGCAGTAGCAAGCGAGCCTTCGACATAAGACTCTACCACCATTAAACACTACTTGGGGTTTACCTCTGTACCTCAATTTAGCCATTATTTTGACAACGATTATTTTTAGTATGTAATAAGTATGAGTTATTTGATGTAGTGCCAATTTTATGATAATGTGGCTTATACGGAGGCTCGTTCGATGAGATCCGTTGCGATGGAGTCCCGCCTTCGCAGCGATATTGGGGCTCGTGGCGTAGCCGGCAGCAGGGCTCCGCCCTCGCACTGCTTGTTACCCAAGCAGTTACACGAACACACCTGTAATCAATTTTTATGTAGAAAAAAATTTGCCAGTAAAGAGTTCGTGCTCAGAAAACTCGAAAGATGATTTAGGCCCTAGCCCATCACACTGGCCAGTTGATTAGCTTCATATGCCTTTTAGAGTATTATGGAGAAATCCCAGGCATGCTAAATTACCCACGACGATTTTCACTGTTTAAAGAAGTGATAATCAATACGATCCCCGACCCACCGTTGCGGTTCTTAACCACTAGGCCATCACTGCTTCCATCCAAACATACGTAATACTTGACGAACCCTATGGCGCCGTGGTCAACGCGCGGTCTGGCGTTTAAAGGGTCCTGGGTTCGATTCCCAGCGGGGCAGAAATTTGAATGATGAATTTAGATTTTTGTCATGGATTGGAATGGGTCTGGGTGTTTGTGTGCTTGTTTCTGTGTGTGTCCATGGCACCCACGACACAGGTTAAATCCTACTGTGGGGCTGTGAGTGTGAAACGTTATTTATTATTTATTTATCTATTCTTTAACTTAGTGGTGGTAGAGACACCTTTTTTTTTCGTAAAGCAGCAATGTCATCACTGTTGTGTTTCAAATTGAAGGATGAAGTTAGGCAGAAGATACTCGAGAAGAGGAATTCCAAATTAGTCCTCAGTAGTGACAAGGAGTGGTGAGCTGCAGTGATCACTTAACATCAGGTTGCCTGTATTCTCGGTTGCTAAACTGTTAGTCTAAAAAAACTCGACTTGTCAAGTTTTTACTTCTTTACTGCACAAATCCTCATTGATTGACAGACTTACTAAGCGATTTTTTTTATTAAATAAAAATATTAAATATCGCTTTAATACTAATCAAAATTCCAAAAGTCCAAAACAGTGTGTTAAACAGCAATATCTGATACTTCCTTCTATCAGGCTACTATGCACTGTTCTCATAGACGCCGGGCCACTCTGCAAAATACAAAATCCCATGCAGAGCTCCGAGTTGTCGACGCTAAAAAATCTTAACAAAGTTCCCTTAAATAATTTGCAAAACCATTGTAGTATAGTATTTGTTCTTTGCACTAGTCACCGTCACTACTCGTAATAGCGAGGACGGGACAATTTCATTTTTGCGAGAATTCTTGGAAGCGCCGCTTTATTTAGGAGTAAGCGTTTATTGCGAGACCCGTTAAGTGCATCGTACTGTATATAGAAAACGGATGCACAGAAGAAATCTCTGTAATCTTTTCGCTGCATTGCATTTTGTGAAACTCGTTCCTTATGTACGCTCGACGAATAACAATGCGATTTTGTTAAGCCTTAGGTGTTAGTAGAGTAGTTCAGGACCTGCAATAATGGCGGGACTACACTGCATTTTGCTATTTGTTCAGTATTATAGATGAATAAGAAAAAAGTTAAATATATTGAGTGATAGCCTAGTTGTTAAGAAACTCGACCTCCCATCTTCGGTGGGTCGGGGTTCGAATCTCGCCGCGCACCTCTAAATTTCAAAATTGTTATAATTGTTTCTTAATAATGTTCATATTAGAAATTAATTATTATCACTCGCTTTAACGGTGAAGGAAAATATCGCGAAGAAACCTGCATGCCATAGAGTGCTATGTAATATACTCTAAGGCACATGCCTTAGTCCGCCAAGCCGCACTTGACCAACCGTGCCCGGGCACGAGACCCGTGCCCAGCATTGGGACAATACTGGGTTGACGATGAAACTAAAGGAATCTTTTGAGATGTCTTGTTCTAATGATTAGATTGCCTAAAGTATATGGCTAGCTTTCAAACTTACGAATAGTACGAATTTAACTTTCCTTCTATTTTATTAAATAAAAAGCAGATTCAAACTTGGTTTCCTTAAAATATGAAGACATATTATAATTTTAAGGAAACGTATTCAAATAGGTACGGTTTTTTTTTATAAATATGATGACATGACGGTTTGTTCAAACACTTTAAGTGGTGTACGTGAGGACCCCGTCTCATTGGGGATGAGAGAATCGCTGCCGGCTTAAAGGTATTAAATAACTTTCTGTAAATTACCTTAAAATATTTACGGGAAATTGTTATAAATTATTACCATAATACAAATTTATAGGTATATGAAATATATATTATATAAAAATCTAAAAACCGGTTGACAACAACCGTAAACGTTATTAAATGAATACTACTTTATTTATAATACACTATGTATTGTCCGCGATTTCGTTTGTCTTGAAAACATACATACATGCAACGTGGCACTCAAACATATCAATCTCACAGGCTGTCGCTAAACTATATGAAACACACTGATTAACTACAAGTCCTTTCAAACCTTGTTCGGCGATGCCAACAATAAATTTATCAAAGTTTCATTGCATCCGATCCGATTAAGAGGCTTAGGAAAGCATACTAAACAAACAGACAAAACAAATATTGGTTTATTTTATTCCATTAAAAAGAGGTTATAAATAGATTTAGTTTTTCGACTACGATGTGTCTTAGTTAAAAAATTATAAGATAGAAATAAATATAAACGTTAAATAAATAGCATTACATTTGTACATAGTTCTGCAGTATACATTTTTTTAGCGTAGTAAGTAATTGTATTTGAACCATGAAGCGGAAAAAAACGTTAGACTACAAAACGTTTAGACCCGGGACTCCCAAAATATTTTGGGCAAGCGACCCCTTTTCTAAAATGAACTGATCCCTCAGCCCATGGCCAAATTACTTTAAAAATCCTATCTCTAGTTTCTTTCGCATCTATATAAAATACTTCACAATTTACGCTTATCGACCGTTGAGTTTTTTAGAAGTACAACAATTATACTTCCTAATAAAATATTAAATAAAATAAAAGTCTAAAATTCATCCTCATAACAAGTTAGTACGCGTAACACAACTTATACCGTATCTTAAAACTTTCAAATAACAACTTGTTTTAATTAATAGGGGTCGATTTTTAGACCTCATCTATCCCCAAAATCAGTTTTCGTTTATGTCGACCCCTGGGAAACCGATTTCGATCCCAAGGTTTGATATCGACCACTTTCCGAATACCTGGTCTAGACCGATCGACTACAAATTCTAATCAGATTTAAGTCTCGTTACACCCTTTAGACCGTTCAAGAATCGGCAGATTCGTTCTGAACATATGCTACGTCAAAATACCACGCCGTTAATCCAAAAGTAGTCAAATATTTCCTTCCGTGAATTTCAATGCGTTGAGATCTGATGTAAACTTGACTTCGAAAATCGGACCGAATCCAGTAACATCCTGAATTATTCCACAAATAATACAATAGCATAGCCATTAAGTATGACAAGTAAATAAGTAAAGTATGACAAGGTTAAGTTAGATACAAATTGTAAGTCATTAATTTTTGTGTTTTAAGATAATATGGTATTGATATTACTAATTTTATAACAGAGTACTAACTATTTTTTTTGTAAATCTAGCGCCGAGTGTTATATAATATACAGAAATCATCCTTTTAAATTGGTTCATCAATACCTTTAGTCTAAAGGTTATTGGAAGAAAAAGGATGGTTTGGAAAGATAAATAATCACATTCCATGTTTGACTTTGAAGTTAAATTACGTAGTACGAATTAGGTAGGTGATTTATAATTAAATTTCGCGAAAACGGCCCTTCTCAGTACACTTGTTTGTTTAAGACGATATTATAATTATTGGACTTACGTAAGACTTTTACGTTGAACAGCTATCAAAGAAAATATTGTGTAACTTCAGAGCTCCCTTATTTAGGCAATGGAATTGAACTTTGTTGAGAGATTTCCTCCAAAACTTTGAGAATTTCTTTTATGTACGGTGATATTACTTAAAGAAACCCTAAATTGCTTTTTCGCGAATACCTGGGCATTTTAATAATAGAAGTCGACAGGCAGCGGTAAGATAGCTCGCTTTGACATAAATTAAAGAAACCAAAGTAGGATGTATTTCGTTTAGCAATATTCTTTATCATTATTTACATATTTTATCAATATACAATCACTCATTATATAAAAGTACATAAGTTAATTTTTTTATTACTAAATGAAATCTATAATTTTTTTTATTTAACATTCCACTCCGCGACATCTTTCCGATTAAAAATATGGAACTGACGAACTTAACGCGCTTAATTTATTTCATTGACCTTAATAATAATTCCGTTGCCACTTTACGTAATACTATTGGAAAAAAAAACTCTTAATTATGAGTAAAATTTTTCTAAATCAAAGCGTAGTAAATAAATATGTTTAGAGCGTTCTCATGAGTGCTTGTGGGCTTTTTAGCTCCAACCAATCTAAGGAGGTGCAATAGGTACCTACACCACACATTATTACAGAGAACTCTCAGTTATGCAGGTTTCCTCATGATGTTTTTCTTCACCGTTAAAGCAAGTGGTAATTATTTTTGAATACGCACATACTCGTAATTACGAAAAAATTGAGGGGCGCACCGGCATCCGAACCCCGAATCACATGAATGGGCGGTGGATTCTTAACCACTAGGCTCTATCACTCACTATTATACCGTCTTACATTACATATGTATTATACTGTGAGAGCAGTAGGGGGCGCGGTCGGAAAATCAAACATAGTCATATGTTTGACGAGAAAGTGAACCCATAAAAGTCACAGGTACGGCGGTTATTATCAGTCGTATTTTAATTAAAATGGCTTTTCTATTTAAAAGCACACGAAAGCTCACAGTTTTGATAAATGTTTGATAATGAACTTTGCACTCCACTATTACGTCATACTGCAACAATTTGTATGTTTACATAACAAAGTATGTGCTAAGACATAATTATAATGCTGTTTAAATAATCTTCTTTGCAATCGTTTGGTACTTCTTACAGGGTTACATGACCTGTAAGTACTGGGTAGATTAATTGTGATAAATTATTACGAATATAAAAATGGGAAAGTAGCCGGTCCAAAAAGTCTTACTCGGTACAAAATATTTAAAAATTAAAAAAAAATCCTTTGTTAGATGTAAAACTTGGGTGTACAAACTAAAAAAGCAAATTTAAAATTTAAAAAGACCAATCAATCCATTTCCCTGATGTAAAATTAAAATACCCCACACCTTTTAGCTTACATTTTTAAGGATGAAATCACGGCATTACAAATTCATGGGCACATTTCCTCTTGATGGGTTGAACAAAATAGGGCTGTTTTTTCTCGGGTAAAATATTTCATCTAAATGTTTTTGTAAAACTCGAAGTAGGTGTATTAGGTAATTTTTTTAAGACTTTCACACGCGTACCTCAGGATGTGCTTTTAAGACGAAAATTTCGATTTATGAGATTCGACAGCTACATTTAATGTTTGTCATTACTACATCGTATGATGTTAGTTTATGTTGTTTTAGCGGTAGAGGCAATTAACCGAGGCCTAGAGCGGGGGCGTCCACTGTTGCGTGTAAAGGCCTCGAGATGGCGCGCGTGGTGTTCCTGCGGGTTCCTCAAAACAGAAGGAATGGAGTAACTTCAGCTCCATCCCACCAATGAGAAGGGCCCCTCGGGGGCCCAACGCTGTCGGGGTCGTGGAAGAGTGCGAAAGCGTGTCCGTGGCCACGTCACAAGGGGTAGAAGCAAATAAAACACATATAATATAATTGACAAAAGGACAGAGTGGTGGTACCTATCTGTGCTGTAAAAAACTCTGTGAACATTAATGTATGTGTTATAAGCTATAAGGTTGTAGCCATTTCAACATTTCAAGAGGCATATCTACATGTTCTTCAGGAGTAACAACGCTTTCACGATGGCTTCAGATAGGCTCAGATACGCTTAGCATCAGGCTCGATGCTATTATTTTTATTAAAAATTGTATATTATTAGTGTTATTGCAAGTAGGTACTAAATAAATAAGTCACTGGGCTGAAAATATGCGAGTTTCTAGCACCGCGCACCCTCAAAGTACCCCTTGGTGTATTACAAAGGGCTTTTAAGCCCATCGCACACATCACACGCAGGCCCTACCCGGTCCTAATTGCCTTCGATTTACGACGAGCCCTCCTGCCGTGACATTAATTACTCTTAATTATGTTTTGCAAAAAGCGGGGCTTTAGTGTGTTTTACAAGTATACAATGAAACATAAGTAATATGCGGACTAAGAACACAAATGGTTTGGCTCGAAATATTAATAATAATCTCCGTGTGTCTCTTTAACGGTAAAGGAAAACGTCGTGAGGAACCTGCATACTCTACTGTCTTCAATGTTGGCAAAGGCATGTGAAATCTGCCAATCTGCACTTAACCAGCGTGGTGGACTATGGCCTAAATTTGAGGGTTAGCATCTTTGTGAGGAGACCCGTACCCATTAGTGAGACAATAATGGGTAATAAATAAAAAATAATAACTTATCGCGGTAGTTAGTAAATGTACATAAATACATTTGTTTGTGTGTATTTGCATTTAAACGATGAAAGTCCAATTCAAATATATGAAGCCATGGTTGGCAAATTAACAAACAATGAACCGTTACTTTTTGTATTCGGAAACCTCTAAATAGGCGATATCAGTTAGAATTTTCAAAATATCTTCAATGTACAAACATATTATCGTTATAATACTCAACGGTTTATATATAGATTTATTTTAGGTAGGTACAGTTATATGTCACAATACAAGAAAATAATCGTTCCATATTAGCGACGTCTTTCAAAGAAAAACATCTGACCAGCTAGCCTATGTAATTAACTGCACAAAAGGCTAAACCTCTTAAGCCGCTTTCAGACGCCTTTGAAAAGTCATTATCTCTGAAACTACGCATTTCGATACCCGCGAGACATGACCTTCAACTTCTTCACTCAAAGAAACGAAAACAGCTCAGTGTACTATATTATCTTTTCTACAAAACCAGAATATGTCCACGAATATAAAGTGCTTTATCTGGGGGACGGCAATGACCCCCGCCAACTTTTGAAATTTAAAAAGATTCTCGTCTCACTTCTTCTTTAAAGACCAATGGTGTGATGAGTGATTTCGGAAGTTCACGTTCTTAATACTTATTAACCAGCGAAGGCTCCAGTTTAAAAACTTTTTATCCTTCAGAAAGACATTTGTTTGTGTTAATATATAAAAACTATTACCGACGGCCGAATATTGACCTGTGGCGATATTTGATTTCAGAAGATCGTATTTAGCAGCGAAATCGCTAATTTAAGAATTCTTCGAAATTGTTAGATAAAAATTGTGATTTGCTCTTTATTAATGATTTTTTTATTTATTCTATAAATTTAAAAGCAGGATAAGTTATCAATATATTAGAAACAAATGTTCTTTTTTTAACTTATTCTTGTATTGTAAGAAAGTATTTTTTTAACATTATCCTATTTTTAAAAAAATGTCTCTAACCTCTTGTTCTAAGTCCACGGGGTTAAAATCGTGATCAAAAAAACTAGTTAGCAAATAATTCTCCTCTATCTTCAAATAGTAAAACTGTATGCGTATTTGTAGATACATGAATAGTGATCTCTGGTGCGTCCTTCCACTGTGTAGTCAACCGACAATACAGATAACACATTGGCACGGGAGCCTCCCGGGGGAAATCTAACGGTGTCTTTGAAGCCTCAGCCTACATATGCATAACTATGTACCCAGAAATACAAATAACGTACGCACTAGGATTTATAAGCTTTGTTAAAAAGAGTTTCATTTTTCTAGGTCGCGGTTTTAACCGCTAACATGGCAAATCTAAAGGTATCTTTTCATCATAAGTACAGAATTCGATACCGAGAAATACGTATAGAGTATATTTTAAAGAAAATATGGCTTAAATATAATAGTTTAGGATTAGATTCAGTATTGATTAGGATTAGATTAAGAGTGAGGAGTGATTAGGCTAGTCGTTAAGAATTTCGATCTTCCGCTGGGGTGGGTCGGGACTCGAATACCAGAGCACACCTCAATAAATAAGTAACGCCTCATACTCATAGCCCCACACTAGGATTACCTGTGACGTGGGCGCCATGGACACACACACATACAAGCACACAAACACCCAGACCAGGTACAGAAATCTAAATTCGTCATTAAAATTCCTGCCCCGCTGGGAATCGAAC
>DWKW01000954.1:0-14036 GCA_018250115.1 Doberes anticus
TTCACTCAGAATAGTGTATCTATTTTAAAGAAACATGTAACAAGGGTTTTATTAGTACACAGAAATAATCATATCTGTTATTTATAAATGGAACACGTCGTCATAGTACAGTTACGAAATCACAATACAATCACATAACAACAAACTGCTAGCAAGTCTTCTATTCTTGGGTTAGAATTCATTAGCATCCCACTGCTGGGCATAGATGAATAAATATCATACTATCATACTTATTAAAAATATCTAGAGGTACTGTTAATTGGCTATGATTACCTTTTCAGGCATGGGATATGGGTGACCAAGAGAACAAACCGTTCTTTAAAAATCTCGCGGCACTTTTTTTTAATTAGCATTTTTCCTTCCTCCTATGTACCTACATAAAAATGTGACTACTTTATCTACTTAATTTCACTTGTCGGATAAAAAATTTATGAGCTGTAGAGGCAAATTTGAAAAATGACCCCCACATAATATGTACCTTAAAATACGAAAATATAAGTGAACGTTAAAATTACTCGTAGCAACAAAATGTAATTGATGCAAATTTCACTATATTCCTTCAGCGTGGGATTCATAGGTGAAATTGAATGGTGAAAACTGGCAATCGCTCAGCCATTCGTTCTGCTGGTTCGTAGTATCTTCGTTCGTACCATTAGAGCTCGTCTTGCATGAAACTACATTACCTCATTGCATTATTCAATTCTGTCACCACGGATAAATTATGTAAAGCTAAATTTTGTGTTCGCTTTTCACAGCGCTTAAATTATTCTCGCTTGTCATGGCCCATTGGTTCGCCCGTTATCGTTGACAATGAAACAAGTCCTTTATTATTATTACATAAGCATGGCTAGTTATTGCCAAATATCGTAGTTCCAACCATTACTGGCGCAGACTAGTTATCAAGTGGACTCACTTTCGAGGTTAGGTAACACATCAAATCTAGCACTTATGTTCCAAACAGTCTGCAGAATTTTATTATTGTATTCTTTATATCGGCATTAGAATGGTCTACGTTAATAAAGGTCTAAGATTAGGAATAAAAAAACTAACTGTCGGGAATATAACGAGCATACTTTTTTGTGACTTGGTGTAGTTTATAACTTAGAATAAAAACCACACTTCACACTGGAGTGGCTAGATTGCTATGAAGCACACATACACTCAGGCCAGACACATAAATCGATATTAAACATTAAAATTTCCGCTCCGATAGGAATCGAACCTAGAACCCATGGGGTTCGTCAACAATTATAACACTATTTGATAGATGAAGAGAAAATTGTATGCATGTCACCTGATGTTAAGTGGTCACTACATCTCATGGACGTCGGTGTCAAACATCAAATAGGACCGATATCTTATCTGTGCACCCCTGAGGAATAAGTTGAAATGCTTCCTGTCCACATTGTATTCATTCATTCAAAACACAGCAGCGGTAAATACAGCAGTGGTGCAGCCGCACACGAATCGCATACATGAAACTACCACCATACCTAATTATCACCATACTTAAATAATGCTGTAATAGAAATTACTCCAAGGATTAGGAAAGCCACGAGATAAATTATTTCCGGTTATGTTTATGAATTAGGTGACAGTTACTGTGATGTAGAGCTGGGAAAATACAGGGTGGGACATGTTTATAAGCTCCACGCATATTATTAGTATGAAAGTAGATGTTGCGTGGTACTCGAATTAATAGTCCAAGTTGAAAGTCCACTTTAGTTCGATGTAACATTTAATATCAGAGTTCATTAAAATGGAACAAGTTTTGTAATTGTGCGTCATATATTACTGAAGTGGCTTCTAAGGACTCGCGGTATCGCGCTTCACCGCTAAATCCATAAGTATCCTTGAGACCACGTCGACGCTAGATGCAAGCTGCCGTTTTTAATGGTATATTTTTTCGAAAAACATTCACACTTTCACATTAGATGTTGGTTGAGTCTAATGTAAAAGCAAGCGAGCGATAATGAATCAACGTACCCTGCTCTCGAATATCAACTTAATTCGATTTGTGTAAGAGCAGTTCAGCGCCTGCGTCATTGTTTTTCAAGCGAGTATTTCCAGTTTTTGAAGTCGACAAAAATAAGCTGAAAGTCGAAAAGATTACAATAATAATTAAAAAATTGAAATTAAATATGCTGTATTTGCTATATTAACATACATAATAACATATAGTCTCTATTTATTTATTCATTAATGACGCGTGATACCGTAATATGCAATGCGATTATTCAATACGTTTCGCGGCCAAAAATAACACACGTGCACCTCTGTTTGTATTTATTCTGCAATTTCGGAACTAGTTCACGTCGTAAAATGATTGGAGACGTTATAGTTGAGTCATCGGGATGGAGCAAAAGCTTTCATTGTTGGTTAGGCATACTTAGTCATGATCGGTGTACAGATTAGTCGTTGAAATTAGAAGTTGATATGGTGGTAGAGTCTAAGACTCGCCTGCGGCGGATTCACCGCTGCACCTATTTCTGCCGTAAAGCAAGAGTGTGTGAACTGTTTTTTTTCGGTTTGCATGGTGTAGTTAGACAGAAGACACTGGATATCCTCCTATCCGTCCTCCTCTTCCAACTTAGTCCTCATGAATAGTAACACAGCAGGAGGTTTGATGTGGATGTCCATGGGCTGCAGTAACCACTTAACATCATTTGATCAATTCATGGATTCAAGTTATAAACAATAATTGAGTAATGTTTGTTTCCCATTTTAATGTAAGTATGTACCTAAATTGCTTTACTAACGTTATTTTGAATATGGGTATTTGTATCAAGCCTCATGAAAGCGAATCAGTTACGTCACACGTACCATACTTCCGATTTTGGGCAACACTAGTTCGTTAGTTTGCATCGGAAACGCGGGCCGAAGTCATTAGACGCATTACAGCGTCCGTTACGAAAATGAGAATGTAAATATTGCGGAAATACCTAGCACCATTTAGAAGCATTGGAAGCATTGCTACAAGAATGGATGTTCCGTTTCATCATCAATCATGCGCTTGTCTCGATATGCAGTAATCCGTTGCATTTCACAAAGTCGCGAATTTAATCGATTCTCAATCTTATTTCTAACTATACTACTATAAGAGATCGATCTCTTAGAAGTCAGTCTAAACCTTTTAAGGCTTATCTTGAAGGCTCTATTTATTAATTAACTACATACGTACGTCTTATCTATGATAAACTACTTGACTCGTAGATTCTTAACTACACATGCGCTCCGTTATTCAACTGGTTAAACTGTTTATACGCCACTTTACAAATTTATTAGAAAATATAGCTAACTCTAATGTAGCTAATATAATGTTATTATTAAAGTTTATTTTTACGTTGTCTCCTTCGAAGGTTTGTTAAATTTATAGTTCGAAGAAATATTGATTAACGAGCCTCTAAGGTACAATGATTTCTTTTTTATCACGCTCTGAATGAGTTTTAACTAGAGACGGTGCGAGTCCAACTTACCGAGTTTTGATTTTGGGTCCTACCGCGTACTCTGCATAATAACACGAACGAGCAACGATTACCTTCAAATCCCTACAGACGTTGGTGTGTTTTGGTGTGAAGAATGTGGTTGGCACTCATCACCTAATGTTCCAACTTTGTCCATCTGAGTAGCAACGCATTCACGTATTACTTCAGATAGAATTTCGATCTTGTTTATAGTTGGGTTTGGGCTTCCATGCCCACTTATTATCAGAGAGTCTTATGCTCATTTGCTACTCCTTTAATTAAGAAATACTGCATTACCGACAACATATCGATTGTCAGTGCTCGGGCTTAAAACCAAGTTATTTGGGCGATTACGAGTAATTAAAAAATCGCCGAATATGCCGAGTACCTAGTAATAAACGAAGACTTGGCCCATCTTTAGTTTAGAAAAAAAGTGTGAAAGCCACTGAATTAACTGTTGTCAAGGGGACAATGACTGCTGTACAACAACTGTGACAGATGACTAACTGTCGTAGGGCTGGAACTTCAAAACACATTTACCTCGAATATATTCTACCAAACTATAGAAAGCTCATTGAACTCTACAATACTTAACACGTGACGACTTAATTACAAACGGCTTTCATGTTTTTTTTTGTATTCCTCTGCCAGAAATGTATTACATTATGTAGGTACGTATATTATTATATATTCCTCTTAGCGCAATCAGGTAAAACCCCGTAAAGTATAAAGCTAGCAAAATCTTGTTCAACCCACTCTTACAGTTTTAATCCTCAACAGTATTTTACAGTGCATTTACAAAAACGACTATCGCACTTACAGACCATAGTATTTTACACTCGGTAATGCTAAAAATCTTGGACACAGACGCCTGTAGAAAAATAATTATGAAGTATATCTACGAATCGATTGGCAAGACGGTCCGCCGGCGCGGCGTCAAGCGACCACAGAGATGTCGCTCGTATCTCGAAACTGAACCAAATGAAAGCATGATTTGCATCATCGCACTGTAACCATTCATATGCTAATTTCCTCTCAATCGTTACGATAATCATTACAATCGCTATGCAAATTTTTCATGGTTGTTAATGAAGTAGTAAAAGTTTTCTTTGCACTACAATTTACTGTACTGTACTGTAGAAGAAGTAGCAGCAAACGATCATGCAGACCCCCTGTTTGTTGTGGTCACTAGAGCTACTCTATGCGTTGCTACTCCTGAGGTCTAAGTTAGAACGCATCCTTTCCAATGCGTTCCGCCTAACCACTGCCTAACCGAAACACAGCATTGCACAATGTGACTGACACAGCACTAATAACGCAGAAATAACATGAATTGACTTAATTTAATTAATTTGTTATTCAATTGAGTGACTGTTGAAATTAATAAAACTTTATGTGGCACTATAAACTTTCTCTTCCTATCTTATAATTATTATATGTTAACAATTTTAATAAACAAAACGAGATTGTTTATTATGTTATCAGCACAGGAGCCTTTAGTTTAAGTTGTTGCGTTTAAAATCTTGCATTCGTAAGCTGTGCGTCATTTTTTAATGCTCACAAAACCAAAAATTGCCAAAGAAAATCAAATCTGTAGCTGGATGTAAAAATGTACATACCGGTACGTTATCGTTGTACCGACTCTGTGCGTTGTTACGAAATTCAAACCACTCTAAATTGTTCTAATCAGATGGTAGACGCGAAAGAATGCTCATTGTCGAGGAAAAAGCTTAACGGTAAGTTAGTAAATGTCTTTTTCGTGAGTGGTTAGAAATAAGAAATTAGAAAACGCTATCAACCCTATCAATCTCGTGCGGTTCGAAGGAAAAGTATGACAAATTGCAATTATAACGCGGTGCGTTCACGGATTTAGCCAAACGATCATTCACGGTTTCAACCGTGCTGCGATAAACACCGAATCACATCGAGTCTCGACTGCCAAGTGTCAACCGAACTCCTACCGCAGAGTAAGCACTTTGTCGGTCAAACGTTATGTCTATTGATGACAAACTCGTATCGAAAATGATTACGTGTTGTTACGTGTTTACGTTAGCGTTATGTGGCTCTATTAGATAGCCAAAGCGACTATCGAAATGTCGAGTAGGTACATTATTAATATGTCGTAAAACGTTCACGAGAGATTCTGAAAGAAAAATTAAGTAGTTGTTGGAACGGATACCGTTTCGGATCGCGTATTTTTACATGAAACTGCTCAAACAAAAAATTTTTAGAATGAAACGAAATTCTAAGAAAAAATGGAAATGGAAACAAGAAAAAGTTCACGAAAGCAGTGTCGTGTCGTCCTCATTGTACCGAACGACTCGTCCGGAAACGACTATTAATTTTCGAACCGTGAAAACGACGATTTGGCAGACGCCACGGAGTCTGCGCGGGAGCACTTTCTCTGCGCAGACGCAGATCGACCTACCGCGCCATAGTCCTTCAGGCGAGCGCCAGCGCCGCCCGCCCGCGTGCACTGCATCTACACTTCCGGAAATATAAATATATTTCTTTTACGATCCGATATTTTATCTCAGTCTGCTCGCTCGGGCAGACGTCGGCAGATCGATGCATAACTATTACGGATTACTTCACACGCGGCATGAAAATTGCACATTCGACTGTTCGAATCGATCCGCGACGATCGTCTTGCGCGGAATTTCGGATTTTTACGACTGATGCAAAACTATTAGGGTCGTTATCCACGTATAGAGATAATACGCAGAGTTCACCAGTTCAGTGATTATATATAGTAAAGTGTGAAGGGATTCGTAGTTTTGGAAACAATTGCATTATCACGCGCTCGCTGATGCCAAGCGCTGACAATGACCAAGAGGTGTCGCGTTCGGTTTTGACGTGAATGGACTCCAGCCAAGCCATGACGCTGTGGTACACCGATATATTGGTGAGATTTTAAATGCCGTGTATTATTTGCAAACTCGTTTATTATCGAATTCCTTTGTGAACCTGTAAATGAAATACCGCGAAGTAAATATAGCGAACGTTAATCAGTTCTGTTGTTTCAGTGACTTTTTCGGGCGGTCTTACTCGGCCGCACCTCGTGGCTTTTGTTTCGAAAGTGATCTCAACGAAGTAGTTATTATTGTTGATTACAGTATTAGCACAGGTAATAGCGTCGGACGAATTTTATAATATCGTGACACAGCTCTATTGTTCGTTGAAATAATAATGTAGTCTGTGGTGTTCGGATAAAAACTTGCTGCTAAGTACTGAACAAATTTAAGTGAAATTTAAAGTTACAATATAACTTTGAAGTGAAACTAATATCGTTTACGTAATGCGTCTGCAGTCAATGGCAACTGTAAGTTTATTTATTTTAACCGTTTCGTGTGCAGTTATGCTTCTAACCTAAAATTGTAATGATCATCATTTTCATCAACCGAATATTGTCCCACTACTGTGCAAGGGTGTCTCCTGGTACCTGGTACTGCTGTTGACGGACTAAAATTGTATTTTTAACAATATTCTTTATTCCTAGCAATAATAATCATAAAAGCAATCATTAATGGAACAAAGGAAACATAAAATCTCATAGACATCCTCCATTAAATACATAGTTTTACGCAACGTGGTTTCTATAAAGCATATAAAAGTGAAGTCGTTTTGTGTTTCGTGTGTCTCATAATATATCCACTAAAAATCCAACCGAGTTTCTACAAAGTTGAATTGTCTAATAACAAACTAACCGAAACATCCAACAGTTGTTGCATTCAAATTGCATTCCATTTTCACTATCATTTTTCAATTAGTGCAATTATTATCGCGACGTCTTCAAGCTGTTAGTTGTAAGAGTGACGCACGATTCGATACGCGGGCGTCATAACACAACCCATCTCACTTTACGATTATCGGATGGCATAGGCAATTGACCTACAAATAATGCGTTATTACCGGCCGACTATGGAGGCTTCAATACCACCTAGATATTTATCGGGTCAATCGCTTCGCAGGTGCTGTTCAATTTCTTTCAGACTTTCTATATAATTATTGTCTTTGGCAAGGCAGTGTTTGCTAAGCATGTCTGTTCCGCCTCGTTAGCGCGTTTTACGAAAACCCTCCAGGTTGGACGTTTCGTCATTGAAAAGTTTACGAGTTTGCATAGCGTTCGTATCGATGTAATCGCGCAGATTTTTCTTATTGTAAGGGTGTTCTACCTGGTTGTTTTATGACCACTAATGTTTTCTTCGTCTCCAGTCTTAAGTTTGCTGGATAAGAAAGAAAGAAACATTTATTTGTAATGAAAATAACTTACAATTATTACCATAACATTGTTCATTAGAATAAATATTAGGTACAATCATAGTATTGTAAGTAGTGTCCATTACAAAATGGATTCTGCTCAGCATAAAGCTGGATAACCGAATTGTAACAGATAACACTCTATACTTTTGAAGGTGCTTAGAATAAGTCTTATCGCTGGTCGGCATTACATACATTGCCACTCTTGAGGACTATGTTGGATCGCCTCATATCTGGTATTCTACCTAACCACACTCTTCAGACCGAAGCATACAAGTGCAAGCACCGCTGCTTTACGGTAGAAATAGTTGCAGCGCAGAGGCGATGCTGCCGTAAGCGCGCCCTCCACATAAGACTCTTCCAATTTTTTAGTTCATTATTTGGTACTTTATATGTGTCGTACGTACACGAATAGGTCAAGACCGAGAAGTATTGTGCGACGACAAACTCTTTTCACACACATTCGGCGCGGTTCTCAATGAAAGTGTGTCAGATGCAATAAATCGCCGATTCTTATCGGCGACCGGTAATTTTCGAGACTATTGAAAGCATGACTGTTTTCTCACATAATCAAAACGGCCGGTCCAAGATTGTATCGCCTCACGAAACGCGTAGACTGCGCGCGTGCAACGAGAGTAGTCTTTTTTTTTGGTCCATTTTACCCAATTGGATTCATGTCCGCCAATCATTCTTCGTTGACAAGATATGGAAACTACTAAGAGACGTATTCCAATTGAAATTTTCCGTAGGAAGATATATTTTTTGTATTAAAGGAGTCGCAAACAAGCATGCAGGCCAGGCCACCTGATGTTAAGTGTTCACTGCAGCCAAAGAATATCATGGACGGAAGTCCTGTCACATAACGTTTTGGATGATATTGTGGATACGAGTTTTATATGGGAATAATTTTTTTTTAGACCATATTTACGTGGAAAATAAATGTAATCGGATTGGTTGTTATGTATTGGTACCTACGTTCCTATATATACGTAGTGTTGTCAACGTGAATAAGAGCATCGCATTACACATCATTGGTGCGAAATTTAATTTCGGCTATCGTAAAAACTATTTTTTTCGCTATGTTCCTTTCTACTCGTGATGAGAGTGGCGCCAGTCGCGACGTTGGACTGCGGCCCAAGAGTTTGTTTACAATATCCACTACGCCAAAAATGTTAAAACGTACGATGTATAAAACAATTTTTGAAGCGCTTCATATACGAAATTCGTTTCATTAAACCAGAGACGATTTATCAATTACATTTCCGTTATAGCTAAGGTATTTATGCGTCCTGATATCCAACAAATTATTATTTTATTTTTTTTATTAAAAAAAAAAATGGTTTGTCTTGAAGTAGAAATCGAACTCGGCATTCGCAAAATCGTACCCTTTTAAACGCTACAAAGGCATAACTTCATTCAAAGGCATAACTTCATTCAAAGGCATAACTTCATTCAAAGGCATAACTTCATTCAAAGGCATAACATTTTCTACAAAATTGTATATTTTGAAACTGTCACAAAAAAGAATGTACCTTTTATCGCTGACGTACATAAATAACCGCTTGCTCTAAGTAGCGTAACTAATTTCGCAACGATCGCTCTCTAAAACCTTCCATAAGCAAACGATTCACTCTTATTATCCTTGATATTAAATTTTCGAAAAAATAAGGACTTCTACTTTTTATATTATTTTTGCTACTTTTTATACTACTTTCATTTTGTTAATGTAAAAGTAAGTAAGTTATGATGTGCCAGTAGTCTTTTATCAAAGGTCGGGTGCGACACCACTACTGCTGCATATATTTCCGCCGCAAAGCAGCCGTTCTACCCGTTATCGTGACTCGTTTTGAAAGGTGTGGTTAGTCAGACTACATTGGATAAGACTTGTTCCAGCTTAGAATTCAGGAGTAGTAACGTATGCCTTCAACAGATAGTGCTTAATCCTATGAGTTTCTCTGGGCTGCAATTACAACTGAACATAAAGGTATACTGCAAATTGCTCATTCCTACCGTTGTAGGTACGAACAATTTGCAGCTAACGCAACGTAATTGCCGTAGCCGGCCACGAACGATTAAATAGGTCTCGGCATAACATGTTGAAAATAAAAACTCGAGCCTAGAAATTCTGATCTAACAACAAACAAATTTCATGCTTTCACCATTAATTAGGATGCTCGTCGGGCCAATTACGGAATCATGAGCTCTAAATGCCATTTAACCTACTAAAGCATGAGTAGCTTTACAAACATAATTGCACTCTCGATTTCTACTATCACTCATTAGATTTTGCCCGCGACGTTGTCTACCTCACGTCATTAAATTATTTGAAACATTCGCCTGACCGTACTCGTCTTGTTTTGAATTATTGCAATAAGCTTGCTTATGTGACATTCGCCGTATAAATGTTCGCTGTGTGAATCGTTTGTAACCATAACATCATGGTCAATAAATAGTATATTTGCCATATTTTTATGTGTCGACGACATATAAGTGTTCAGTAATTTTAATTCATTATTGCTATTATATATAATGTTGATCCGAGGTTGTATTGAACCTGAGTCTTCACACACACACACACACAGACATGAACACAAACTTCCAGACCAGGAACATCTAAATTCGTCATTTTATCTTTGCCCCCCTGGAAATTGAAGGCCCGGAAGGCTTTTGAATGACCAAACCATTAATAGTACAGATATAGAGTTGCGGTTAAGTATCGTATTGGTTTTGGTTTCAACGTAATTCAAAATAAGTAATAAAGCAAAGAATGTATGTACCTATTCTTAATGGGTATGTATTTAATAATACTAAAAACAACCACATTTTATAACATATCGTCTTATACACAGACATACATAAGTAAGCTTGCTAGAAGTGAACTATACATATTGTGTGACTTCATCGTCATCTTTAATGTAAATGGACATACTAGTAATGTCTTTAAAAAAAGGTAGACCATGTTCGAATAGGCTGCTTTAATATGTAGAACTCTGAGATGCATAATACGGAAAGCCGCTACTAACTTCTCCATTGTTAAGGTCTTTCAACAATGGTCACAAGTGCAGATAAAGTAGGTGTATGCATATAGTAGCGTAGCGATGTAGTTCATTAATCTTGAAGATCTATGCAAAGCTGGCTGTCTCTGATCTAGATGTATAAATCTACTGCATAAGTAACCTGGTTTCTTTCTCGTCAGTATCATAGTAGAATGCAGCTGTATTAATCTTGTGCCTAGTACGCACTTCTTGTGCCACTTCTATTTAAATGATATACTATTTGATGGTGGTACAGTTTTATGCTGAAGACTTGACTGCGGCGGATCTACCGCTGCACCTATTGCTGCCGCAATGAAGCAGGGTGTGGAAATGGTTGTTTTTCGGTTTGAAGGGTGTGGTTAGGCAGAAGACACCAACTTAGTCCTCAGAAGCAGTAACACATTCACATTCGACCTCACATAGGATTTCCGTCCTAGTTGAGGTTTGATGTGTAAGTCCATGGACTGCAGTGACCACTTAACATCAGATGGCCTGCATGCTATTGCTATTCCGTTAATATTGAACATAAATAAATAATAAACTTCGATACAGAATGGGTATGTACCATATTTGAATTGACAAACTTGCTCGAAAGCGTCAGGTAGGTAAAAACCAACTGAAAAGCCGCTGCCACAATGCGGTCAATCCATTATGGGGCAGCATCGTGGAGTATGTTCCTGACCTGCCCCAGTTTTGAAGATGGAACAGAAAATTAACCGTGAACAGAAATAGGTCATAGAAGATAGGTATTAGAAACCTGGCTTTTGCCTGCGCCCTAGTTCACGTGAATTTTTTTATTAATAATTACATATGTAAGTTTCAATAGTTCCAAATTTCATGACAAATCCGTCAATTGGTTTCCACTTCATTCGCGGACAACAGACAGATTGACAAATGTTTTTTTTCGGTACCGCCGGCTTCTCCTGATCCCATCTAAATAATCAGTTTTCTTTCTATTTTTCGTCGAATTACGGAATTCAACCATACGTGCTATGTTATTGTACGCAGTTACTTAAATTGCAACCGAAATACATATCATACACTCTTGTTGATTAAGATTCTCCCTGCATTTTTACAATGCACGTCTCTTTAACGAGAACACAAACACATGTTCTGTCGTTCCGGGAACTTTCCGGCCGCCCGCACCGCATTAACCCAATTTTGTATGCGACATTTGTTGAAGTAAATCCTAAAGTAGAAGAAACTGGATTCGTCTTTTCGTTTAATATGTATATTTGTACAGCCTATCTCATTCATTGTAAGAATATTAAGCGGAAGACAGCATCACGCCGGTACAAATCTTGCTTGTATAAATCGTAAATCTTCTTCATCATCAAACCGCTATAACCCCTTTGCTGGGTACGGGTCTCCTCGGGTATGAGATAGTTTAGGCCATAAGTCCACATTAAGTAAGTTTTAGCTATTAGGCAGATAGATAGGTATATAATATTTTGAGAAAATAGAGGTGCGTGCCGGGATTACAACCTAGTAACATCGTGCGCTGTTGTGAGTGGAATCGATGACCACTAGTAGGCAGCAATATTCCATGCGAGATCTTCTGGACGTTATTTAGTCAATTGTTATCGTTAAAAAGTCGTCCAGCCCTTTTAACCCAGCCACCGACCCGAAATGCAGACGTGGAAGAGTATGTTCCTGCGTAGGAAAGAGACTAGGAAACCTTCCCTAGTTGTAGGGAGGGACTGGTGACCATATTTAAGTCGATCAGCTCAGTATAAGTAATTAACCCAGATTTGATAGCGATAGTATTATGTAATAATTAATAGATAATTAATTGCCCTGTTGAAGCAATACTGTACTGTACGAGCCTTGATTATACTTATTAATAATCAAAGTGAACGAGTATATGTGTACCATGAAAGAGCATTTATTGAGGGTACGTTCCTATCTACCTTTTACACTACACTTCATTGTCATATTGGATATCAATTTAACAATTTGAGCAACTTCCCTATCTTAGGTAAGTAGGTAGGTATCTATCACATCATAATATTATTTTTATAGACTTTCGCCGATCCGAATCGCGTAGCTGGTTTTTAAAGTCATTCGACAAGACACTTGTCTGATTCACGTCGTGTTCTATGCATTCTGCGAGATAATGTCTGTAATTAGGGGGTGAAAGCCGGTCGCTTTGTGTCAGATCCGTGAGCGTTTAGTTCACTCGAAACATCAATGGGCACACTAAAAGTGGATGTTTGACATTGCTTCATCTAGAGGTTGTGTGGTATAAGCCGGAATAAAACGTTGCGATTAATTTGTGAAAACATCTTTAATTCTTTTTTAAAATTAATAACTTCTCTTTAACTCTATTGCACCTTTAGAAATATCATTATTTCAAAGCTGAATTATTGAATGAAAGCTAAATTAACAAGTATTTTTAACGTAAAGAGAATAATGAATGAATGAGAGTTAAAATGAATACAAAAAAAACAATCTCCGTAAACTCTTAAATCTGTTTTAAATTGTAGGCACCGCTGACATATGTACCTACGCTTTTACAAATAAGCTGAAGTTGATTGAGAAAAATGCGCAAGTAAGACTGTTAAGAAGACACGAACAAATTTACATAATGCCCACATGTTATAAATTTCAATTCCTTCCCCGACGTCTGTGTTAAAAACGGCAAAAAATAATGAGCCAAGTGTGTCCAGCTCAATAAAAATCTAATTCCCCTCATTCGGTTTCATAAATCATGTAAAAATAACATACGAATAGCAACACATGTTTCGTATTTATAAATGTGTTAAATGTTTCGTTAACAATAACGAGCACCGTTTACGAAATAATTAACACAATGGGTTTAAGTAGGTAATAAACGCGATCGTAAAATCTCTTAAAAACTACGTTGTAATTTTAAGAGGCGCTGAAAATGCGAAACTCGAAGTGGAACGCACTCAGAGGAAGATGGGGTGTTCGATCTGTAACGTAAATAAATATAGTTAATAGTATAGTAACTTCATCATCTTCTTCAACCCATAAATGTTCCCTTGCTGGAGACGGCTCTCCTATTAGAGACGAAACGGATTACACCTTCGCGCACTATGTTGACCTACTGCGGATTAGCGAATCTCATACACCTGGTTGTAAAAGAGACCGCACCTATTTCTGCCGTAAAGTAGCAGTGTTGTGTTTCGATTTAAAAGGTTTTTTTTATCTTAAAAGAATAGCAAACGAGTATGCAAGCCACCTGATGTTAAGTGGTCACTGCAGCCCATGGACACCCACATAAAACCTCAACTAGGACGAAACTCCTATCTGA
>DWKW01000955.1:0-14033 GCA_018250115.1 Doberes anticus
TATCATTCGCTTTAACGGTGAAGGAAAACATCGTGAGGAAACCTGCATGCCTGAGAGTTCTCCATAACGTTCTCAAAAGCATTTGAAGTCTGCCAATCCGCACTTGCCAGCGTTGTGGACTATAGCCTATATTCTCTCAACCCTGACAGAAGACCCGTGCCCAGCAGTGGGACGATAATAGGTTGATGATGATGTCACGAGGCCACATTCAAACACTTCATCAACAAGGAACTGTTAATTTCTAGGACTACCGAACAACCGATCAAAGCCGCCATAAGTCGAATCATCCTTTTGTTCTTCCTTTGTCCTCCCTTGTAACGATAGTTACTAAAGGTACTTTACGTTACCTTGTAAAGTACATTACGTTACTTGTGTGCTATTGTCATTTTTTTTCGTATTTCATACTCTTTTAATAACAGTTTTAAGCAAACCTGGTTAGAGTATCTCATTTGAAATGGATAGCAACGGTTGTTAAGCCGTTACTTTACAGTTACTAAAGGTACTTTACGTTACCTTGTAAAGTACCTTTAATAACTTTACGTTACCTTGTAAAGTTCCTTTAGTAACTTTACGTTATCTTGTAAAGTACCTTTAGTAACTTTACGTTACCTTGTAAAGTACCTTTAGTACCTTTACGTTACCTTGTAAAGTACCTTGAGTAACTTTACTTTACCTTGTAAAGTACCTTTACTAACTTTACGTTACCTTGTAAAGTACCTTTAGTAACTTTACGTTACCTGGTAAAGTACCTTTAGTAACTTTACGTTACCTTGTAAAGTACCTTTAGTAACTGAAAAGTAACGACTTAACAACCGTTGCTATCCATTTCAAATGAGATACTCTAACCAGGTGTTGCTTAAAACTTATTAAAAAGCTATGAAATACGAAAATCATGACAATAGCACACCAGTGACGTTGTGATCTAACAAATCCGGTATTGCTCTCAATGAGAGGCAAACCCGCGACTCTCAGTAGTACGTACTTAATTACTGACAACAAATAGCACGTCGACATACCGTTATACTTAAAGACGGAGGGGAGATACGAATCGTATGTTTTCGGATTAATTCGTTCGTAAAATCGTCTCCGATAAGAATACCGGCTTCTGTGTACTAATTGAATGTACAATTGCTTCAGGACGTCTGATTTCATTAGGCGGCGATGTGTGCGTCAGGGGGTGGGTGCGTTGAGAAATCACCCCCTTCGGGGTGAAAAATTGATTATGTTAATATGTATATTTTGTTGCATTAACGCGTGGAATTACTTTGTACCGTCTTTGTAATTGCTGCAGAAGAATTAGATATGAAAAGCGGCGGTGTAACGCTGCGTTCGTTTCTGCCGTAAAGCAGCAGTGTGAGCGATGCGATGCTTCGGTACCAAGGGTATGGTTGGACATATTTCGATCACGTTTGTTTTTGGATGTTGGCTACAAGGACCACTTAACATCAGACCCGCTGGAATTATGTATTAAGTTGGTACAAAAGGCATCTCCTGTCTTGTGCATTCTGCCCAACTATGCCCTTCAAATTGAAACATTGTAGTTCACATATTGCTGTTTTACGGCGGAAATGGACCTGTGGTCCCTTTGAACGCTCTACCACAGTCAATAGTTTACCATTTTAATATCTGTCAATGAATAAGCTATTGAGCTGCGACCCTATAGAACGACGTGGATGTGGTATCTTACAGAAGGGACCTAGGATTACAAAGGTTCGCAAGTATGCTCACAAAGATGCTTTACCATTTGAGAAGTTTGACCATTATTTTCTCACTACTGGGCACAGTGTCCCTCTCGGTTATGAGAAGGTTTAGGCCGTAGTCCACCACGCTGGCAAAGCGCTGGTCGGCGGACATCACTGCTTTGAGAAAATTATGAAAAACTCTCATACATGCAGGTTTCGAGGTTAAAGCGATTGGTGATTAATTTCTAATGCGCACATAATTTCTAAACAATTATAAACAGTAATGTCACAATATTATAGCTAAGTGCCAGGATTTGTACCCCAAACCACCGAAGATTATTTACCACTTGGCTATCGCTCGCCGTTTGAAAATCAGACGCTAATTACCGCGTAGGGTTAAGTATCGCAGTTTACGAATAAACATCAAAGATATGTCGAAAAAAAAAAACAACAAATCAATACACAACAACGCATCCGAATATTCATGAGCCGTTTGAAGTTTCTTCGAAACAACTCTACGGGGGCGAAAATGTGTATTGTTTCAGAATAATGGTATTTATATGCTACATTGGTTTCAGGGGAAATCACTCTGCGAATCGGCCGTCGCGTTTGTATCAAGCTGTCGGTGGGGTCCGATTGCGAAAGGACGCAAGACGTCTCGCTATTCGAAGGCTTTTACGACGCTCTGGAACTGAATGCGGTTCCCGTGTTCGATATTACTTAGGCTCGTATTGAAATTTGTGAGGAAGGGGGGGAAGGGAGCGCCGAAGATTTGGTGGAATATTAAACATTCACGTTTATTAGTTTGTCCTCGGTACGTATTTGGTAGTCTAAGCGGGGGTAGTTTTCGATGGGAAACTTGGAAAGTGTGTTAACGAGTCCGCCCTCAGCGAATGTAGTTTATTCTGCTAATGGGGATTACATTCAGACGATGGTGCCGCGGAAGTTTCGCTAAACTTCGCGCTCGGCGCGCGGATTCGTCTGCTTCTGCGGAAACTTTTTCGATTTGTGTCCACAGTGCGTATTCGCTGAATGATTGCTTTGTCGCTGTCATTTTTACCATTTTACTACTATGACAAGTGTCGGATGCGTGTCGAGGTTCGAATCCCGGGAATTTCGTTAGAAATTCGCTGGAAATTAATTATCGCTTGCTTTACGGTGAAGGAAAGCGCCGTATTTGGCCAGCGCGATGGACTTACCGCCTAATCTTTAATATCAGAGAGGAGGCCCGTATAAATGAAAAACTTTTCCCATAGTAGATTTAACCTGTCTCGTGGGTGCCATGGACACACAGAAACAAGCACACAAACACCCAGACCAGGTATAGAAATCTAAATTCATCATTAAAATTTATGCCTTGCTGGGAATCGAAGCCAGGACCCTCTGAACGGCAGACCGCACGTCGACCACGCGCCATGCGGGTCATGAAAATCATCATCACCATATATATGATCTCTTCGTGTCACATGTCAATATTTACAGGATTCTTAACGATTTTATTTTTGTTGTAAATATTTATATGTTTAAAAACAAATAGTGAGATTGAAACACTGCGATAATTTTGAACAAGATCGGTACAGTAGAATTGGAGATGCAGCTTGACCTCTCAGTAGTACGCGCCGTCATATACGTGGGAGTTCAATTTTAACGGTTATACTTTTCCAACGTGCGTGTGGGTCGCGGGCGTAAGCCTCGTGCTATTTCAAAACGTACGTTTTTTTTATTCAATCCGAGTAGCAAACGAGCATGCAGGCCAGCTGATGTTAAGGTCACTGCAGCCCACGGACATCCACATCAAACCTCAACTAGGATGGAAGTCCTATCTAAGGTTATACACGAATGCATTGCTACTCTAAAGGACTAGAGAGAGAAGAGTTGGAATGCCTCCTGTCCAATGTCTTCTGCCTGACCACACCCTTTAAACCGAAACACAGCATTCCCCACACCGCTGCTTTACGTAAAAATACGTCGTCTTAAACGTACGTATCGAAGTCTTAAATCGCAGTGCCTCCTTGGAGTTTATAATCGGTGTTCGTACCGCTTTCGCAAGACAACCCCAGTGATTTTTCACCGCTCTTAACGACATCAAACAAAATTTGACGCAACTTATTAAAAATCAGCCAAACGTCTGGCGCTCTCAAAGAGCCAATAAGCCGGAAAACAGTTGAGCGAGTTGAAAAAGCGAGAAGAAAATTGGTATCGTGTGATCTACTTTCATACAGATAAGTAAAGGGATGTCCCACAAAGGCGGCTATCGGAAGGAATACGAAAGGGTAATGCGGGCATAAGATGCGCATCGTCACACACGGCCTAATCACGGCCCCTGCCTCCCCCCGGGCCCCCTTTTGCATATTGCCCAAAGTGCCCCGTCCCCCGAACATTTTTGCTAGCGGATAATTCTTCGCGATTGCTGCTTAACACGCCGTTGCTCTTCGATTTTAACTTCTAATCCCCGGTAATACGATCGCTGTGTCGTTCGTCCGTACGTTGTATCGCGACAGTTAGACATCGGGATGATCTTATCCCATTTGCTGGTAGGTTGTCGTCTGTCGTTCGATTTTCGATTCTATTGCCCGGCGATAGAGTTCTGAGGCAGTTTCGTGGGTGTCGGTAATTAGTGCAAGGGTGCTATGACGTTTGAGGGATGCGTCTTAATTGTGAGCGTGTTGTGTTCTCGTATCGATTTTTTAATGTATGGTTTCATAGAGGAGGAACATTTGTTACTTTTTGATATTTGAATTTAGAATTTAGAGTTCGGACGTTTTTATACGTACGAATGTTTGACTGATGGTGGTAGGCTAAGTCTAAGATTCGCATGCAGTGTGAGAACTGCTGTGTTTCGGTTTGAAGGTTATAGTTTGGCAGGACACTGGAAAGAAGGTATACCAATTTAGTCCTCAGGAGTTACGTTACAGATGTCTTTTTACGTTACGTTAGCAGAAGAACATACAGTGCATTTTTTGTGTTCCACTGTAAGTTTATAACTGAACGTTTACTAAACTTTAACTTGAATGATGAGATGAGAGATGAATTGGAACGCTCATCCAAACTACTATGTCAATTTACTAATATGTCAAATGACTTGAAATCTTAGGAATAAAAAAAAACAAAAACAAAATGGCGCCCTCGTGGAAGCGTCGCGAAAGGGCGATTAAACCAAAGCGGTGATGTATTAAGCGAATTATTTCTAGAAACAGCTAGCCTACATCGAGTCGCTGCAATTAATGTCAATTTTGTTTATAATTGCGCTCCGGTTGCTCGGGGAATGGATGAAAAAATCATTTCGAATGGTCACAAATATGACGGTCAACTTGCCCTGAGAATCCGTCGTATTCTGGTACGCGAACCGGAATGCCGAGCTATGACCGCGGCGCCTTTCTAGTTAAAGATAATAATTAATCCGCGAGCGGTTATGTTGTAGTGCTTAAGATAATTGTCCACTATTAAAATCTAGCACGGGGAGTAAAGTGATACGTTCTTATCGTGGTAGAGTCATGTCAATGGCTCGCGTGCGGCACCACCGCTGCCCTGTTTCTGGCGTAAAGTAGCAATGTGAACTGTTGTGTTTCGGTCTCCAGGGCAGTTAGGCAGGAGACATTGGACAGGAGGCTTTTCAACTTAGTCCTCAGGAGTTGCTGACGTTTGAATATGGACGTCCATGGGCTGCAGCGACCACTCAACATAAGGTGGTCGGCACGCTTACTATAAAAAAAAATTCTCACAATTTTTTCACATAGACTATGTCATAGGTATAATAAGTCACTTCTTATACCTTTACCTTGTAGGCACAAACGACCCAATGAGGTTGACGTGTCTCGAGCATTAAGAGCTCAGGCCTTAGCATACTAAATTAAAAAATTAAATAAATGCCTTTACCTTTTTTCCTTTATCTACCCTGTACCCTTTATTTATGTCGGAAGGCGCGAAGTTAGTTTTTTATAATTCTCATTTAACTTTTTCGTTTAGTTTATTTGTTTTCTTTCTTTCAAATTTAATGGCATTACGCATTAATACGCAGTAGCCTCGATAATTGAACAAAACGGAATCAATATACTTTTCATTCCAAACATTAGAAACGGAGTTATATTCTCTTTATCTTGTCATATTGTTTGCTTACGAAGCATGCATACGGGTACACGCTTATAGAGTTCTGGAAGTGACAGCATTTGTTGCAAGAACCGTTAATAAAAGACTGTTGCAAGAAGCGTTCGACGTTCAAAATATTGGCAAAATACAGGATTCTAAAAATAATATTCCATTTTTTTAATCCAGGGGAAATTAAAGATGGTTTGACCATTCAAATAATTTGGTGCACTCTCAGACAAAGTTGACTTGGATAATAATGAAATTCTCGTGCGCGGGTTAAAATTCTTAACTGATTCTATTGTAGTCGTAATAAGATAACGTAAAATGTTGATTATGTGAACCATCGAACTCTTTCTATCACTTTATCATCATTCTCATCACCGACCACCGACCACCTACATCATCACCTTAATTCGTTTGGCTTCGTTACTTATCAGGTGATATCGCACATGGAGCGTGCCGCGATAACAGTGCACACTCAAGTGCGCCGAGGTTTTCACATCATAACCATAGCACATCCAGTGGCTCTACACCTATGATCGTTCCCCCTTCTACAATTGTATTTGCACAACTCCTTAATGCTTTATTTCGTCTATTTGCTCAGTCTAATTAGAAAACTCCGAGGACTAACGGCTAATGTCGAATTTTGTCGCTTTTTCCGTCTGTGTTATCATTATTAAAAATTTTAACCGAATCAAAAACTGTTATTTTAACATCATACGATTCTCTGGTTTAATTATTTTTTCAAATGTATTTTTGATGTTTCATTAAATTAAAAACTAAACGAAAACAGTTATAAACGTTAAAATAGTTCTTTTTTTAAACGCGTAATGTAGTGACCGGTGGCAGTCTTCGCACACATTTCCTTCGGGGAAAGGAACCTGAAGCGCTCAACGCAGTAGCATATCATTGCCACCAACCATCAAGTTTGAAGCTCACAATTTCCCGTCCCCCTCAACCAGGTCATAATGTCATCAATCTCCGGGACATCCCTTCAAATCGTAGCTCTTCCGGTATCAGCTGAAAAGCTTCTAACGCTCTACATTGACTGTGTATGATTAGATTTTGTATTAAATCATCATTACGTATAACGCTTTCGTTTTGAAAGACTGTCTTTGCTCGTTGCTGACTGACGAGATTTTACGTCTGTCGTTAAAATAGTATATTTTTTCACCTGATGTCAGTTACAAAACAAAGAAACAATAATATTCTCTATGCTTTTTAAATCGGATCGTCCAATCGCACTCAGTAAATTTCGTTTCGTTTAATAGTACAAAAATTGCTAAATAAATAAATGCTGATCCTGTCAAATTGAAGAACTGATCAGCCAATCCAAAGGTGTAAATTTAGAAATCACGTAACTTTGAAAAAGTATTGAAAAAGGTCGCCTGATAATTGAAACAAATGTATTATATTTATAAAATATTTTATAACTCTTGGCTGTTTCGCAGGTTGACCATCGCTCGACATTAAAAAAAAACTAAAACCGCGGGAAAGCTCTATGACCGTTCCGCGATTATTCCAGCCCGCCGGAATTCGGATGCCAACCGAGCGATAAATATTCGAAACGGAATTAAAATAATTATCTAGATTGCATTGCCGAATCAGCCAGTCTTTGTTGCAAACGTTGCTTGCGAAATTTACGAACCGTCCCCACCTACTTTGAAAATAGTTTCGTATTTGAACATTTGAGCATTTTTTTATATTTATTTAATACTGGCCGTTGTCCGCGACTTCGTTCGCGTGTTCTTCAAAACATACACAAACGTACGCTGAAAACTCACGGACTTTCGCTAAATTATGATACATTGATTTGTTGAAACGATTTGCGCGCCATCTATTATAAGTTGGTGGTGCTATATCGGAAATCTTGTCGGATATGCTTAAACCAACAAAGTTTCATCTTAATCGGATCAATGGTTCTAGGGCACATAGAGTACAAACATACTAACATTCATTTTGTATATCCACACAAATTATGTATCTGAATATGATTTACCAATACAATTCATGATGAAGTGAGCGGAGATGTTTAAAAAATGAGGACGCTTTACATGCATACCCCGACACCAGAATTCCTCTGTTGAGGGTGCTATGGCACAGAGACAAACATACAACACCCAGGCAGGGTACAGAAATGTGATTCCTTCATTCAAATTTCTGCCGCGCTTAGAATCGAACCCAGGACCCCGAGAACGATCGACCGGTATGTTGATGGACGCTACATACGGCTCGTATAATGTTGGTATGTTTAATCAGTCACGTAACAACCAATCAAAGTATTTGAATGAAATTTAGCACTGATGGGCACAGGTCTTTTCTCAGAGATAAGAGAGTTTCAGAGTCATAATCCACCACGCTGGCTAAGTGCGGATTGGCGGACTACATGCCTTTGAGAACGTTATGGGGAACTCTCAGGCATGCAGTTTGCCTCACGATGTTTTCCTTCAACGTTAAAGCGAGTGATAATTAATTCACAATACGCACATAATTTCAAAAAAAAATTAATAGAAAGTATTTCGAGGAATAGAGGTGTGTGCCGGGATTTCTACCTCGACCCACCATAGCGGGATCTTTGCTTAAGCACTAGGCTATCGCCCACTTATATACCAACTCACAAACTGCAAAAACTTCCTATATACAGAGTTTTATTAAAAAACATTCAAAAGACCCGAACGACGGATAAGAAATAGAGATATTTCTCCAGAAACGTCGCGAATAAAAGGGGCCATCTACAGAACAGCATTTACTTACTCCCAGTCAATAGAACACAAAGAGCCAAGACGGGCACTATCTGCCGCCGTACAATTTTAATTGCACCAACAAAACGATATTTTATAGTCTGCTGCTTTTTTCTTCAACCCCTGCACTGCTGCGGTGCGCCCGAGCGGTGCGGCTTGCGGCTCGTGCGGCTCGCGCGGCCGATAAGCGCACGCTTGTTCAGGGTTGTTCTGTTCGCGATTAATTCACGAATCATCTGAAGTCTCGCTCTTACCAGCTGTTGACTGAAGAACGAAGGAAGGAAGGAAACGGTTCTTTAATATCAACAGAATAATTAGGAGAATTTTAAGTGAAAACTGCAGCCTATGGAAATCCACGTTAAACCGCAACTGGAGCCTCCTATCGGGGGTATATGCGTTGCCACTTCTGAGGACTAATTTGAAATGCCTCCTGTCCTGTGTCTGGCGAACCGCACCCTTCAAACCGAAACAGTAGTGTGGGCATTACGAGGGATGGGTGCTACTGTGGTGCCGCCGTCGGCGAGCCTACGGCATAACACTGAAGACCGTGTTGAGAACAATGAATTCGTACATCCCGATCCGCGACTACCGCAATCGCAGGCCGCGCACCCCGAAGCTCTAGGTACCATTACTCAAAATTATCTAGCACAGATATCTCCACGAAAACACCCTGCACCATGATGTATGCCTCGGAACGCGAAAGAATAGAATTTTCGTTGCGCAAAATTACTTTCTTTTAATCCCGAATGACGTACACGTACTGTACTCGCGTGACCTGGCGCGTCCGCTGACCAAATTGGGCTGGTCTATCGCGGAATATACTGCGGCACGGACAGCTCGAGGTGTGGCAACTCAGCTTTTATAAATTGCACCTGAATGCATTAATTTGAAACGGTGTACGCCGGGATAGATACGAAATCATTACCGGTTGAAAAAAATTTTGGTACGCTTTTTTTGGTAGGCTTTTGTCGAAAACACGCCTGCTTAACCTTTTTCTGCCGTAAAGCTACAACGTGAGGACTGTGTTTCGGGTGTGGCAGAAGACAGCGGACAGGACGCATTGCAACTTAGTCATCGGAAGTAGTAGCGCATCCCTGCGCGAAAATAGACAGGACTTCGGTTCTAGTTGATATGATTGTCTATGGGCTGCAGTGAGCTCTTAATATCAGATGGCCTGCGTTCGATTACTATTCCGTAAAAAAAAAAGTTGTAAATTTGACCGTACGCTTACTACGCAGCGGTTTCAAACAATCATAGCAACTCGAACGATACTCGCAGACAAACGGTATCGACTAACCAGCCATCCATAATGCGAACTTATAACCACAACAAGCGAAACTTAGTTTTCCATTCGGTTTTATAACTGCAGCGATAGACAGGCAATAAATGAGACCCAGAACTTATAATTGCTTCATTTCGTTGTCGGCCGCCTCAAAACTACAGACAATTGCATTTCGATTGTCTATAGAAGTATATTCGGAACAGAAGCCAGCTAATGTCGAAAGAACAGTCGAATAGGCCAAAAAGGCGAAATAACGTCAACTGTCAGCGCTGAAAACTAATCAACGAAGCTACTAAAGGTTCTTGTCAATGTTTTTCGAACACGAAATCCTAGCGCGCGAACATCAAAGTGCATAGACAAGCTTCCCGCCAATTTTGCCGTCAACGTCAAATATGACGCCATATTTGCAAATGTCAAAAGAAATCGGCACAGAATTTTGCGCTCTATTCCGTCGCAGTGAAAAACAATGCAGTCGCATGATTTTTATCATGCACGCTCGCATTCCGATCACGCCCGCCTGATTGATGCTAGTGACGTCAGTTGTCAATCAACATGTTTATTTTATAAAAGCACCGCGGACAATTGCCGTGAATATTTATGAATTGTGACTAAAGTCGTGACAATCCGCTAAATGGCCGATAAATTTCGCATTTTAATTCCCATAGATGCGCCGCCGACTGACGGCGCCCGTCATAATTCGAATGAAATGTAAAACGGACGGTTGAAATCTCTTTTCGAGATTCGAAACTCGTGTCCGGCCGTTCAATCATTCACGTCATTTATCATTTTACCCCGAAATGAAACTCGCTTCAAACTATACAGTGGCTACGCTAGATGTCGAAAAAAGAAACGGCGAACTCTCCGTCCGTAGAAGCTATCCGGCGTCTTTTTGTTTTTGGCAGTTGGTACTCGGCAGATTTCGACGTACGAATTCGGTGGTATTCCATCGCGGTGAATTCTCCCGGTCCGTACGAGCACTTAAATTTCGTCGGCTAATAACGGTTGCCCGCCAATTCGCTCATGTTTGACCAGTTTGACAGATCGCCGACATGGATTCCACTTTGTGACGGCAAAATGGCGTATTATGCGTTTTTTATTCGTCCACTTGTCTTTCATCACTTCTTTTGTGATTGAGCCCTGTACAAATTTATGACGATGGATTGTCAGGGGCCGAATTGGATCAGTTTTGTTTCTTTATTAAATCTCTGTCTATGGCTATTGACGGGCTTTCTCATTTCCCTTTGTTTTTGAAGTCTTCGTTTTTGGGGTCGCAAGATAGAATGTGCGGTCTGTTATTGTTTCATGTTCATATCTTTTTGTTCAAACGGAATAGCAAACGAGCATTCAGGACTCCTGATGTTAAGTGGTCACTTCATGGCATGGACATCCACTTCAAACCTCAACTAGGACGGAAATCCTGTCAAAGGATGTATATGAATGCGTTGCTGCTCAAGAGTACTAAGTTGGAATGCCTCCTGACCAGTGTCTCCTGCCTAACTATAACCTTCGAACCGAAACACAGCAGTTCTCACACTGCTGCTTTACGGCAAAAATAGGCAGCGGTGGTGCTACCGCAGGCAATCTTTCGACATAAGACTCTACCACAATCAATTTACAATCATCTACAAAGTTTAAAGCGAATTGCTTTGCTTACAGTGTTTTCTGCGATATTGTTTTTGTACTTACCTACTAGCAAATATTTACAATCATTTTAGGAAATATCACAGAAATTACTCAAACACTGACATGTTCAGTTGTCATTCGATCAGCAATCGAAATTTATCGCCCGATCTATACGTCGCATGCAATGACATTCCTGAAAATAAATGGACATGCACCGAGAAATGTACGAAATCCACGAATCGGAGAAAAAGGAAGTAGAAATGTCGACGAAAAAACAGTATTGCTTTCCGGTTTAATCTGCACTCAATGAAGATCGGTCAACTGATGCAGCTCGGTGGGAATGGCCGGTTTTAATGAGAAAATCTTCAGCACTTGTTGTTTTCCTTGTCGACTGCTGATTGCTTCTCACGCAAACTTTATTGCAACGATCTTGGCCATTCGGGAATTTCCGAGCTTATGAAAATGTAGTACCGATATTAAGTTGAAACGATGAATAAATCTCTTGTAGAGAAACCTGGATTATGAATCTGTTATTCTTAGGATTTCGGAAGATCGAAAAACGTAAGCATTGTCTGTGACTACAGAAATTTCAGTGTTACCATCAAATTGCTAAGACTCTCATGCAGTTTTATTTTTTGAGTCTGAACTGCCTTTAAAAGTGCGATAGCTTCCAATGTTTTAATGTTCATCGTCCGTGCATTATTGTCGACGTCTTCATTAGATTCGACTTTATATATATCAACTTGAATTCCCGTGGATGCCTATTTCTGTGCTACTCGCTACATAACAAATAGATTGTAAAATTCTCCCTTCCGCCATTCTTAGCCAGATAATGCAGCGATGTGTCACAGAGGTCGTAAATCCTTGACACGTCCCCGGTGGTTTATCGTGCTTTAGTGATACTTTCCACTTCCCCGACATGTTCTAGAAGCATTCTTATAGGTCATAGAAATAGTCTTAATAGACTTGTTTCGTCTGGAAGCTATTATTTTTTTTATAGCAAAGGAGCAGCAAACGAGCACTTTGTAACTGTAGTTCTTGGACCTCATACCTCAAATAGGCCGAAGTCCTATCTGAGGTCGTACGCGGATACGTTGCTACTCTTGAGGTCTAATTTAGAATGCGTCCTGTCTAGTGTATTCTGCCCGACACCCTTCAAATCGGAACACAGCAGTGCTGACACTGCTGCTTTGCGGTAGAAATTGCGGGTGGTGCCTACGACGTACGACTATACCACCATCAAAACTTACATTGTGAAATGACTGTTGGACGTCATCGCTTTTTTATCACCGTGTATTGGTACTACGTGTCCTTTAACGATGCAGGTCGGGTTTCATCCCGTGGTGCACCCTGGGCAATAGCTTACTTACTTGACGACAAGCTTTAAATCCGCGGCGAATACCTGCGGGATTTGATACGGAGTTTCTTCGTGTGTCCCCATGATCATGATCAGATGATGAGGACGCTGCTCGAGGAAACCCATGATCAGCAGAGGACGCTGCTTAGGGAAATGGCGAAGCGATTATTGAGGCGCAAACGTTAAGAGTTGGAGATCTGATTGATGGGATGGTCGTGACTTCGGGAATAATAGCTTGTTATGGCATAAGCTGTTGCGCTTAATAAGGCGAGAGAGGGACAGCGGACTTTATACAGTTACAGATACCCGGGGACACGCCCCGGTTCGAGTACTATGACCGCAGCGCGAAATCGCGATGTTTATGTCGACGGTTGGAAGTGATGAATGAGTGAGTGAAGTTGGAAGTAAATATGCCACTTAAATAATGATCGAAACTTAAAAGTGATCAATCCTTTAAAATAGATCAACGACAAATGTGATGCCTTTGTTTAGACCTACGCGAAGGGCGACACGATGTTAATCAACCCTTTGGGTCAGGTCAATCACCACTCGTTTCCCAACACATTATGCTCATTCGGATTGACCAAACCCCCTCAAAAGGCGTTTTAAAACCCAAAAACATCCCATCCACGGTCCAGGGCGCGTGGCGATGGACCCACAATTAAACTACCCCCGAGCCTTCAATAAAAACCTGCGAGTGTGACGCTCGCAACATAATTGTCCTCAGTAATGATTGTAGGTAATTGTCGGGCCTGCCCTTTAACCCTTCAGAAGGAACGGGCCTTCGGAAGTAAGTTAAAAGCATTGGCGGATCTCTGATTTGGCTAACTTCAGTATTAAGTGAGACTGAAGTTAGCCAAAGCCACGAGAAATTCCGGCTTTATCCATACCTATAAATGGCGACGTCTGGCTCATTTAAGTTATATAATATAATCCTATTTCACTTTTTTCTTTATTCAAATTGCCTAGGTTAAGTTAGGCTACGTATCTGTAGGATATACCAACACTATTTATTTTTATATTGTGCCACTATTTCTAACCTAAATCTAGTGTCTTGATACCAACAAAACTATTCATATTTTTTTTTTAGTAGAATAGCAAACGAGCGTTTAAGCCACCTGATGTTATGTGGTATCTGCAGCCCATGGACATCCACATCTGAGGTTGTGTGTGGATGCGTTGCTATACCTGAGGACTAAGTTGCAATGCCTCCTGTCCAATGTCTTCTGCCTAACCACACCCTTCACACCGAAACACAGCAG
>DWKW01000956.1:0-14032 GCA_018250115.1 Doberes anticus
ACTTCCTCAACTATGTACATCCATATTTCGTAACTTTCGAAGTTCATCTTGAAGCACCTACAAGTTGTACCCGCATACTTCGTGGCGAGCAACGATTGTTTATAAGTTTTCTTTAATGTAGAAGATACGTAAGATATAAAATTTCACTCTATAACGCTTTTAAACAATTCGTACTTACACCTCTTAGATCACTTTTAATATTCAATCATTTGTGTACACTAAACTTGTATATTTATTAAAAGAAATATGTGTTTAGATAAGACTCTAAGTACTAACAATTTTGATATATGTACATTCTAAAATATAAATACTTATACAAAATTGATCCCACAGGCGTATTAAGAAATTAGATTTCCAGCTTTAGAATACTGCAGAATAAAAACTGCTGATTCGTGATAGACCTAATCAAAAAGGTGGCAGCCAGCCAACGGACCGTGCAGTTTTGGATATTATACTGAATAATAATAGGGGATTTCAGTGACACTGCCAATCAAGAAATACTACATTTTTAGCTGTGTAGTTGCATAAGATCTGATCGCAACGGTTTGGTTAGGAAAGAGTTCATTCAATAAGCCTTTGGGGTGCACTGTTTCACTCAAAGTTAATGAGACCAGTCCCACCAATCTTGTGGTTTTTTCTGTATTCTTTAGACCATGAGTCTCACTGAGCGGTTGTGAACTGACTTTTAGACTTTTTCGTATGTATATTTTTTGATGTTAAGTGGTCACTGCAGCCCTTGAACATCAACATCAAACCAACAACATCAGCTAGGACAGAAGTCCTATTTGAGGTATTATGTGGATGCGTTACTACTCCTGAGGACTTAGTTGGAATGTCTCCTGTCCAGTGTCTTCTGGCTAACTACACCCTTCAAACAGAAACACAGCAGTGACCACACTGCTGCTTTATGGCAAATATGGTGCAGCAGTGGTGCCTCGGTATGCGAGCCTTCAACATAAGACTCTACCACCATCAAACCGTGATAATTACAGTTATGACGATGTTCTGAAAGATAGTCCCGTAGCAAAACAATGTTGACAAATCTGTTGACATTAAAAACAGATTTTTCTGATAGCGGGATCGTTATTTCTAACAGGAAGCCCTCCGCCGGACTGGTCCGATGACTGAATCGAACTAATGAACCCGTATGTATTTTGACCTACTTTTAGCCAGTCGAGTGATGATCGCAATTTTACGAAAGTGTATGCGTCTTAGCGATATTTTGTTGGCAGGAATAATCCGATGCTTGGCAGCGGTTTTACAACTTAACATACATAAAGTGTATACGAATTAGACCAGCAATTTTTGTGGCTATAGCAATTTAAACCTTTAAAAGTTTCAACCTTTTTTTTTATTGAACAGTTAGTTCAATTAACTTTAAAAAATAACTAAGAAATTGTCTCTGTCTGTTTAGTGAAAAATCTTTTTTTTAAGTGTTCGATTTTTCTTCAGAAATGACTAACAAATTGTCTAACTTTAATTGAAATGATCTTTTAATTAAAAAATTCAAAATATTCAATTTCCTTTACAAATGACTAACATGTTGCCTATGACATTTACTCAACTGATCATATTCATCACTATTATCAACAACCCAGTATTGGGCTGCTAATATCTTCTCAACGACGAGAAGGATTTTGTACATAGTCTACAACGCTGGCCAAGTGCGCGTGTATCAACTTCACGTGCCGTTTGAAAACATTATGGAGATGGATAACAGAAAAACAAGTGATGAATCGTTTCTAATACGCACGTGACTTCAAAAATTTGAGGTACATTCTGGGATTTAAAGTCCTACCCACCGGAGTCCCGCTCCGGTCGAGATTCTTATCAACTGGGCTATCACTTGTTCCGCTATTAAAATCATTCTAATTAAAGGCTAAAAGTAATACGAGGCCAAATAATTATTAATCTTTAATTTGTTCAAAATATTTTATTGAAAATACAACGTATACACGATGAAAAATACAATGCAAGCAACAAATACAACGTAAATAAAAAAGTGTGTCAATTATTTATGGAAGAAAAAGGAAGTGTATTTAACATTCAATTTATTTTCTATCGCAATTCAGCAAGGACCGTAAATTAAATTGACTAAGACTTGCGGTCAAAAAGCTCCGACTTAAAAAGGAATATACTCCGTACCCACTATTTACAATTCAATTGTGAGTTTTGTTAGATCCTTGGGGAATATTAAGCAGGGGGACGTTATCATCTTTCCTACCACGCACGTATTAGTGCTCTCAGTACTTCCAAATATTGTTGGAGATATTCCTGTTGAAATATGGATGCGGTAATAAAAAAAAGCAAATATTGGTGGTGGCCGCGGGGTGCGGTATGCGCGTCACGTCGAGCCGACATCACGGGCCGACTCGCTGATGCTCAGACTCTAAACCGTTCGTAAGCGAAAAGTACTTACAAACTAGCTGCTTTATAGTGTTGAATCGATTAGGTCATGCAATAACTTTCCCTGATACCATGGTCTATTAAAATTTCAAGGTTAAGAATGTTATATCAACGTATATATGTAAATAGAATGTGATGGTGGTGGAGTGTTATGTCGAAGGCTCGCCTGCGTCGGCACTACCGCTCCCCTATTTCTGCCGTAAAGCAGCAGTGACTACTGCTGTGTTTCGGTTTGAAGTTGTAGTTAGGTAGACATGGGAGGGGAGGCATTCCAACATAGTCCTCAGGAGTAGTTGACAGACAACCTCAGTTGTGGATGTCCATGGGCTGCAGAGACCACTTGACATCAGGTGGCCTGCATGCTCGTTTGCTATTCTGCTAATATGCATATAATTTTTTTTTTTTTAAATGTCATCATCTAACATGACATTATTGTCCCACTGCTGGACACGGGCCTCCGGTCAAAGGGATTTAGGCTACCGTTCACCACGCTGCCCATGTGTGGGTTGGAGTGTTGACAGTTTTTACATCTCGTTGACTGGCACTTCAAAAACGAATTAAGACTTTAAGCGTAATATTTTTGAACATATTTACAAAAATAAAGCATTTTATAACATTTACCCACTCGCCTTCGACTTATTAACTTACAAAGTATATTATTAGCATATTTATAATTCAAGACCATTTTATGTTATGACGCAACTCGACGGTCCAGTCGACGCATTTTTATGGAACGCGGTTTCATTTCTTTTCAAATATTTCAAGTATGCCATATTTACTAGCAAAGTTATCTCATTACAATCGACTTGGGCATAGCCGGAGGTTCAATTATACTTTTAGATATGAAAGTTCTGTAAATGTTGACTTGATGTTAAGATACTATTGTAAATGTGATTTTCGCCCGTAGTCTATTAATGTTGTTTCATATTCGACTATTCGATGTACATATTTTTTCTTCGCGCTCTCTTGAACGAATATTAATACATAATATTATGTCAAACTTCTAAGATTGTCGCAATTTAGCTTCAAGTGTCTGGAAATGTAAATATTTAAGAGTTTTGCGCTTCGTAAGTTATGATTGTTATCTTGGCTTTAACGTTCGTTTTTGGTGCAAAAATTGTAGCATCAAGTAAAGTGCCTTAGGTAGGCACGTACAGCGTGTAGGTGTGCTAACGTTTATTTGCGTCGTAGCTATTCAATTGGGGGCTGCATTTGCATCGCTTTCAGAAATGAAAGGAACATTCGGATGCAGGACAGCTTTTGACAATCGCCAATAAGCGCTTCCGGCGCTGACATCGGGGCATGTTGCGGACAACTTCTCGCACGTAACCATAGCTTCGTATATCGATTTTGAATTCAAACCGTATAGAAATGCTTAAGCACGCGTGGTTTGTTATCTCATTTATACAATACTGTATTATGGTACAACAGTATGGCCAGATTATTGTATGGGTACCTATATGATGAACAAGCTTGTGCTAGCGACTTCGATCGTGCGGTTTTATCGCAAAAAAGACGAATGGACAGAGACACAAAAAATATTAAAATGGGTTTTGTATCGTATTAGCACATATATCAATATAATCCACTAGACTTGGCGATGAATGGGTTTTTAAAGCCATATTTTAAAATCAGAGACACAATTTACTATTATTTATTTATTTATTACTCACTACTAATGTCGATACACTTTTGCCATTTTAATGGAAGTCCATTGACCTGATACCTTTTCTGTAAAATCCAGGGGGCGAGAATCGATGTAGCTATCCTTTAAAGCAGTTTTTAAAATCTCTCCCGTTTAAGGTATAATCCAAATTCGGAAGAAATGGAAATCAGTGGGAAACTGAAACATTTCATAAGTTGGCGGAAAAACAAAGGAATAACTACTTTTTTAAAACAAATGTCAGGGCTTTTTTTTCTTATTTATATACATTAACATATACAATATACATTTGAATTTGGAATTCCATGTCGAATGCAAGATATGAAATTATAAGTATTAGAAAATAAGTGAATGACAGCCTCGTGGTTAAGAATCTCGACCCCCGCTATGGTGGGCCGAGGTTCAAATCCTGGCGCGCACTGTTCCTATTGTTAATTAATTATTACTCGCTTTAACGGTAAAGGAAAACATCGTGAGGAAACCTGCAAGCCTGAGAGTTCCCCATTAAAGTTCTCAAAGGCATATGAAGTCCGTCATTCCGCACATGGCCAGCGTGGTGGACTATGGCTTAAACTCTCTCATTTCTGAGCGAAGACCAGAGCCCAGCAGTGGGCCAATAAAGTGTTGATGATGGTTACAAATCGGCAGTTTTTTAGGTTAGGACCTAATAATTCGAAGTTTCCCAATACTAAAACATTTTTATATGAATGAGTAAAATTAAAGTATCTGTAATACTAGTTAACTAGTTAAAATTAAAGTAACTTTTAATTAATTATGTAATTCAAATCGGACGTAAACGAAATTATGTTGAAACATTTTTTCGGCATAATTATTATGTTTAATTACGAGCAACTATCACAGTGACACTTTAAAGTGACAGATGGTGCAAAAAATTGTGTATCTTTATGCGGTGTTGCTTGCCTCAGAATGCTCATTAAGGGGGTAGCTAAATGTTTTTATCATTTCAGATTAAGATAGATCGAAAGAAACATTTTAAAAGTCCGAAAGTTTGCGTTTTGTCAACAATGACACTTAACTTTGAATATTAGTTTAAGTATAATCTATGCATTTCAATGACTGCGAGGATTTTTAAACGTACCTACTCATATAATCGCAAAATACCGATGTGTAATTTATCTCGTGTTTCGGCCCGTATAACCGGAAGGCTGGAAGCGCATTGGGAAGGTGGTGGGTGAGTGTACCTATTCCTTTGAGTTGAAAGGTTATAAAAGTACAGTTTTCAGTAAAAGGTTGAGTCTTTTAGAAATCACTGTTATCCTTTAAAACTAAAAACAAAGTAATGGTCCACTCAGCGGACCGTTACCACGATTTACTTTCTGCGCATTTTCCTATAAAGCATTGTATATTATAGTGAATTACATATGAATGTCTTTTGTAACTTAAACACACCTATTTAAATAGTAAATAGCAAAGCAATATAAATATAGGTAGAATTGTACAGAAGGAAAAAGGTTTTAAATACCATATTACACATATACGAAAATATTTTTTACCTACTGGAGAACAGATTTAAACATCAAAAATTTCCATTTTGTTTTCATACAACATCAGTAAGTAGCGTAAAACACAATCCATTGTACGGTACAAAGAAAGATTTCCAACTGCGATTCGCTAAAGCATAATAATGGCTATTATTTTTCCACATAAATTTAAATGCAGCGAGAAACTTCGCTACGGTATTACTAACAGTTTTGGATTATTCTAACAAGAAGCGCCTGGAATACTAATGCTACCGTTTTAAGGGCATGCTTCACCACCGACTATGAACTTAATTATATCATAGACCTCTTGCAAAATCTTGATGGTGGTACAGCTTTATGTTGAAGGTTTGCATGCGGCCGCAACACCTTTGCAAATATTTCTGCCTTAGAGCGGCAGTGCTCGCACTGTTGTGTTTTGTTTTGAAGGTTGTGATTAAGTAGACTATACTGGACAGGAAGTATTCCAATATAGTCCTCAGGAGTAGCAACACATCCGCTTGATGCCTCATACAGGACTCGAGGTTATGTGAAAGTCCATGGGCTGCAGTGACAACTTAACAGGTGACTTGCATGCTCGTTTACTGCTGCCCTAATATGAGGAACCTGAAGTTAAATACATCTTCGATGTTAAGCACCCTCAGAGGATTGGGCATATTTTTCAATTCAATTCATTATATTTTCAATTAAGGCATATTTTTTAAGATCAACAAAACTTAACTCTACCTACCAACTGATCGCCTTCGCCTACAAAGGTAAATTCATTGATATGCCACGAGCACCTCATGACTTTATGGGATATTTTCGCGACTTCTCTACTAAATTTCAAGTATGTATGTGCGCTTCGTAACGCCCTAAATGAAAGATTATTTCAAGTAAGATGTAATAGCGAACATGAAAACTAAACCTTGGCACTAAATGATAATAAATTTGTAAAAGGGTTAAAAAATTGTTTTTTTTTTATGACATTTTAACCCAAAAAGTTAGTTTTTTTAAATATTAGAGAAATAATTATTTTAAAACTAACAAAGATGGATAGAAGTCGTAATGAGAAATTTAGAACTATTAATTTGACCAATAGGTAGTAGATATCCTTGACAAAATAAATTATAGCATGCTAGTACAGATCCAGCAGTGTGACAAATCGTTTTAACTCGAATATTTAGCTGAATTGTAAGCCAGATAATAAACAGTTATTAGCATCCTCATGATTTATTCGCGAGCGCTTAATGCATTTGGCTTTTGACAATCTGTGTGTTTACATCGTCACGCTATTAATATCGTGTGTGGTCTGACAAAGAATATAAAAAAAATGCAATGAGGGCGCTACTAGTGCATATCTAAATAGACAGATAACACTCTTTATTTTTTATAAATACACCAAAAACTACAACACTAGAAATTTACAAAAAAATATATGATCAATGGGCGCTACATTTAGGAGCAATATCTACCAGGCAAGCCAATCCACAATCGAGGAAAACAAACATTGAAAACAGAAATATTTGTTGGTGGTAAGCCTCTATCTTATGTCGAAGGCTCGCCTGCGGCGGCATTACCGCGACACCTATTTCTGCCGTAAAGCACTGCTGTGAGAGTGCACAGTGTGAGAACTGCTGTGTTTCGGTTTGAAGGGTGTGGTTAGGCAGAAGAGTCCTCTAAGACCTCAGAAAGGACTTTCTTCCCAGTTAAGGTTTGATATGGATGTCTATGGGCTGCACTGAACACTTAACATCAGGTGGCCTGCACGCTTGTTTGCTACTGTGGTAACCTTTATATATTTCTAAATTAGTATTAAACAAAAATAAAAGTAAGTAAATTTAAATGAGCAAGCAAACCCTGGTTGAGAGCGTTGTTTACGACTATGCATTCGGTGATGCCTATGTCGATGCGCTTGCAAATTCATTACCAATTATGGTAATGTTTAATTCTATTGGCAGACGCGCTCACCTGATCGCTCCTTTGTAAACATATATAGCTAGATACGTTGTTGCCGAGACTTACTGGCTACTGTACCTTGAGTTCGCGCGTTTATTATTTTATCTATCAACTTTGTTACCCGCGTTAAGTATTTATCTAGTATTTTGCTCGTGTTTTCTTTTTGGTGAATGTGTTATTAAATAGTATTGTTTGTGCAATAAACTTTAGTGAGTGTCATATCGGACTTATTATTTATCCACCGGTAGGGCACCCACACTACTATTAACATAACATAAAAATAAAAAAAACAAACCCACGAACAACCTCCATATTCCATACATACTATGAGCACGATGCGCACGAGCGCACTATGAGCTAAGAATAGAAATATTACGAAATAACAAAATAGAAATGTAAGTTAGACCGCAAGATGAGCTTTAATTAATTTTTACATATGGCATATCGGGCATTTTATGTATGCTATAAGTTTTTACGTATTTATGCATGGCAGCAAATGAAATAGTCCTTGTATAAATTAGTTCCGTGGAAATCTACAGTATGGCGAAGTATTTACAATTCCTGGTCAATAATGAAATCAAAAACAGTCAGTATACTTGAATCGGTTGTTTTGTAAACCCTCATAAAATATAAACCGTATACCCAGTCTGTTTTATAAATGGACCACATTGTTGGAATTTTGAAATATGTGTGGCTTGTAAAATTAACAAAATTCTAGAAATTCTCTATAGGTATGCCGTTCATTACATATTTTAGAGTATATAATATGCTAAGATCAACCTGAAAAGTAGTCACGAACTCGTTAGTTAGATACTTAGAAGGAAACAATAGTAACTCTAAAAGGTTTGGTCGTATGTAAACTTGAATCGGTGTTTTTAACAGATTAGCAAACGTGCATGCATGCCACCTGTTGTTAAGTGCTCACTGCAGCCCTCTGATATCCACATCAAACCTTAAATTGGTACGAAAATCCTATCTGAGGTTTTATGCGGATGCGTTGTAACTCCTGAGGACTGAAGTTGGAATGTCTCATGTCCTATCGTGTCTTCTGCCTTCTTCTTCTTCCTCCACACCGAAAAAAGATTTTATCAATAAAATCCCTATTTATTTGTGCATTATGGTGTTCATATCACACAACTTTGTGAGGGTCATTAGATAACAGTGAAACAAAATTTGGTCTTAAATTAACATTTGAGATACTTTTATACTGGGATAGCATATATATTTTTTTCCCTTCCCTTTTTTATTCTTAACCCAGGCGGACGAATTTGGAAACACAATCTACCTATTACAGATCTAAAAGGTAATAAGGGCAACGTTTAATTTTAAGAGATTCAATCCGATTGTGCAAAGTGTTTGCTGTGTTTCTAGAAATCGTTTCAATTATTTCAGATCCAAACCAAATTCTTTCACTTCTATCTGACTTAGTATTAGGAATTCCTTTAGATCTCTGAAATTACAAGGCGCCTTGTAACGGTGGAAAAAAATAAACTAATAAAAAGCGTTATACTCGTATGTATAGCGTTGTATGGATTTGCGAAGTACCTAAAATTTGCAATATATCTTATTGTATAAGTACTCCAAAACAGTGTCATAATTTGGTACATTGGTACATTTGATACATTGGCAATCATCATCATCAACTCATTATTGTCCCACTGATGGGCACGATGTCGCACTGATCTCTTATCGGAGACGACACGGTTTAGGCAATCCACCAAGTGGCCGTGGCCAGGTGCGGATTGGTGTATGAAGGTTAAGTAACAGGGTAAAGGGAAGGATAAGTAAAGGTACCAATAATTTAATGCTTGACTCACTACTATCAAAATGATGAGGGAGGAGGAATAGGAGCTAGGAGAAGAAGGTACCTAACGTGTTCTCTCCCACAACTTATTTAATTTATCATTGACCCCCCACTTCATCATAATAATTCTACAAACTCATAGGCATAGGATTCCTTGATGTCTTGAGCGTCATGAGCGCCATGTAGAAACAGACTGAAACAGATGCAACCAGACCAGAAATTTGGAATCTTTTGAATTGCACACATACATATTGGCCACTATGCCGTACAACATTGTTGCAGGTTTCCACACGATGTTTTCCTTTACCGTTAAAGTCCGTGATATTTTTTTTTAATACTGCGCTGACAATTTAAAAATAATGAGTCATAATAATTTCTGTACATTAGAGTTTGCACCAGCATTTGAACCCCGACGCACCGGTGTGAGATGTCGAGATTCTTAAACACTGGGCTATTACTGTTATCTGTTCCTAAGGGTCGGTACTTATTGGTTCTTAACTCTCTGTGTTGTCATAGATTCAAACTTTCTCCTCCCTTAATTGTTATACTTTTAAAAGGTTAGCCCGTAATAATTTCATTACTACGCTTCTAATATTTACTCACATGTCGTCATTAAAAGTAAACAAAAGATTTAAAGCTTTATTACTAAGCTCTCAATGTTATATCTCGCAAAAGTTTGAGAAGCTGTTTCATAAGCGGGTATTCCGCAACTCTGAGAAGATTGGGATTGTGCCGGGATCTAAGTTTCACTCGTAAATTAGTTATTGTCAGTCGCCAAGTTGGTGTAAACACTCGAAATTGCGACTCCGACTCGTCTTAGCGCTGCCAAGTAACGAGGTAGACGACAGACAGTAAGAACAAGGAATTAGAAACTGAACACCGATACGTGCTGATAGCCTGAGCTATTCTTGCTTATAAATTTTAGACACTGCAACTCAATTATAAAGCGCTTTAATATTTAAGGAGCAGAAAACGATTGATTTTATGGTGGTAGAGTCTTAAGTCGAAGGCTCACCTGCTTCGGCACCATCGCCGCTCCTATTTCTACCGTGAAGCAGCAGTGTGAGAACTACTGTGTTTCGGTTTGGTGAGGTTAGGCAGAAGACACCGGAAAAGGGGCATTCCAACTTAGTCCTCAGGAGTAGCAACGCATCAACACGCAACCTCAGATGTGGATGTTCATGGGCTGCAGAGACCACTTAACATCTGGTGACCTGTACGCTCATTTGCTATTCTGTCAATACATATATTTAAAAAAAAGCGAAAAAACCGTTTGATATCGAGTGATCGCTGCAATCGATAGATCAAAGAGGATCAAAGTCATGTCGTGCTTTTGTTACGTTATACTTCCTACTATAACGCACACACAGCGTTATACTTACGATATTATATGTAAATGACGCTGTTCCTACAGTAAATTAAAAGAAATCAGTCTTTGCTTGGTACAGTTTTTAATATTTCAGTATTATTATGATGGTAGTAGAGTGTTATGTAGAAGGCTCGCCTGCTGCCGCACCACCGGTGCACCTATTTGTACCGTAAAGCAGCAGTGTGAGAACTGCTGTGTTTCGGTTTGAAGGGTGTGGTTATTCAGAAGACACCGGAAAAGAGGCATTCCAACTTAGTCCTCATGAGTAGCATCGCATCCACATACGACCTCAGATAGGACTTTCGTCCCAGTTGAGGTTTGATGTGGATGACCATGGGCTGCAGTGAACACTTAACATCCGTTGCATTGCATGCTCGTTTGCTATTCTATTAACATAAAAAGTAAATATTTAATAGTACAGTGTTATATATTCCTTTGTTCGTTATGTTAATTACAGAAATAGCGCGGACAGATTAGTGCAAATAATAGTGAGTACTCGTACTTACTTGTCGATGGTGAAATAAGCCCTTAGTGATTTAAAGAGCTCTAGGGAGGTAGCATCAAATAGAGTTCTCAGGATGCAATATCAGAAACACTCACAAGTTAAGATACCTCATTTATATCTGAGTGACTGAAGACTTTTGTGGTCTGGCGTTTATGTAAAATACCACACCCTTACTGTTTATCAATTCCGGCTGATTCCACCCAAATTCTTGTCTTAGGCTCATCAGGTATTGTCTGTAGAAATTAGGATCTACAGTTTTAACGCGCGGTAAAAGCTCATAAATAACCATTTTCTCCCAATCTCACTAACATAACATCACCTTATTGCGCTTCAATCCGAGTTTTGTCACATTCTGCGGAATTCGACCATGATCTGTTTATAAGTACTATGCGTCCAGGGATATGTTTTCTTGCCGTGGAGAAGTAAGGCAAGTGATATCTAATCTACCTCATCTAAATATCGAAATCTAATTACTCTTAAATATTAAACTTTATTCTGAGTAAGATCTAGTGTTTATATCATTACAATTGACAAACAGAAGCAAAAGATATTCAATTATTAAATTTAGTCAGAAGCCTCCTACGTGCCCGGTGTTGCGGGCTTTATAACCGGCTGAGATAGATCTAAGTCCACGCGGACGAAGTCGCGGGTACAACTTGCGAAATACGAAAAGACTCTCCCGATCAATCACTTCACTATTATGGAAAGATAATATATTACGTTGATTTGGGATCTCTTAGGAGTATTACGATTAATGTAATAAACGTAGAATGATTTTTGCCGCAGTTCGAATGTAATAAATAAGAAAGCAGTGACAGTTCTTTTTTCAAAAGCATATGTATTACAATCGGTGTATTTCTACACTAGGACTAGGCTAGCGTGGTCGACTCCTGTACCCTTTTATATCCTCCTAATCTATGAGAGTTATGCCAAGTTGAGAATTGTAATAGGTTTTTTTTTATAATAAATATAAAAGTCATGTAGACTTTACTAGCTGGCAGTAAGACTCAGCTGAAAGTATACACATTAGTCAATGTTCCATACTTGATGCGGTTCTGCAACTGCGTTTGGCTTTTCATTTACCACATTTAGTAACTACATTTTTCTTATAAGCCTGAAATAGTTATACTGCTTTGCTTCTATGTGTTTTGTTTTATAGATGTTTTTAATGTTTCGCAGCGTATGTAGAAATAGTAGGTACGCGTTCTAAAAAAACCTGTGATTTCTCTGGACGTACTCATTACAGAATCGTGGAGTAGTTCTTAATTTAGTTTATTTTATAGAGAGGTGTAAATACACCTACACTTTTGTAACTACCAAAGTTTGTAGAAGTGCAATTTAATCGTTGTGATCACTGGACCATAAAATACCATTTAATAATCATATATACAACAAAAGAGGTATTACTATTATTACTTTCAAACATTTAATATGAAAAAGTTTACATTTACTTTAAATAGTGGCTTGAACTCCAGAATATGAAAACGAGAGAAAATTGACCACAACGCGGAGTACAAAGATTAAATTGAATCTGGCAACTTGCCAGATACACCGTCCCGAAATTTACAAAATATTATATGCTGATTTTATAGCATACTACCCTTCCGTTCATTCGTATGACCGCGTTCATAAGTAAACTGTACAACTTTTCTGTCTTCTTTTTCATACGTTTAAAAATCCATCATAGGCTGAAATCAATCCGTCTACCGCGTGTGCGCCAGAGGAGTTATGCTCATTCCTGCCGTGTAAAACTCTCTCCGCCAAGCGATGCCACAGGTCTACGAGCACAATTCCACGTGCATCGGACATTTATTGTTAGCTCTATTAGCATAACACGGATCCAGAGTCAGATCCCAAAAACAAGAAGGCAATTGGGCAGACTTGACGACGCTGTAAGAATCGAACCTAAGGTCAGGCCGACATGGTATATTTCTTTGGTTCCAATGGACGGATACGGACATTGATGTGGTGACTCTGCATGCCTGTTATATAAAACGTAGGACATCGTAGTCCCGACAGCGTCGTTCTGGAGATCTCATATGGATATAAAGATATAATAGCTCGAGGAACTCTCGTCAACTTTCTAAGGAGCACACGCATAACTGTAGGGCTTTCAATATTAGGAATATCCTTAATAATGGGATTAAGTGATATCATCCGATCCCGCTCGTCTTCCATACTTTGTAGTTCCTAACTAACTAAATTCATAACTCCTTAACAAAGTCCTAACTTTGTAACTACGCGGTGTTGTAGCACTTTGGTATGGCTTGGTGTGGTATACGGTTATAAAATGCTTTGACTGAATGTTGATCTGCCATTGGCGAGATTTCTAGAAATGTTCACATAACAGATTTATCGAAGTTGAACCGTAGCGTATAAGTTGCGCGGAAAGGCGTTTCACTGCAGTCCCCTGTCCCTCTAAGACGCAGAGGAGAGGCGATTATGAAGTTGCGGATCATCAGAGTGAAAGTTCTGATTGTTGAAATATTCGAGACTAAGGGAATGACGGCGGCAGCAATAAAGCGTACGGGACAAGGATTTCATTCACAGCTAGGAACCTTTGTACAAAGTATGGGTATGGTCAAAGCAATGGTCCATTACAGAATTTCCAAAATTGCAATTGCATAATTTGTATGGAACGAAAACAAATACATGGTAAGGTTTATTTAAAAAAAAAATATTTTTTTTTATATTAACAGAATAGCAAACGAGCATGCAGGAGCATAAATGGTCTCTGCAGCCCATGGACATCCACACTTGAGGTTGTGTGAGGATGCGTTGCTACTCCTGAGGACTACGTTGGAATACCTCCCGTCCAGTGTCGTCTGCCTAACTACACCCTTCAAAC
>DWKW01000957.1:0-14031 GCA_018250115.1 Doberes anticus
ACATGCACACAAACACCCAGACCAGGTACAGAATTCTAAATTCAACATTAAAATTTCTGCCCAGCAGGGAATCGAACCGAGGAACCTCTGAACGGCAAACCGGCACGTCGACCACGGCGCCACACGGGTCGTCCCACGTTTTCAAATAACTGAACATAATTGAAATATCTAAGGTTTGAATTGCTACGGAGACTGCGTTTTATTCCTCCCATTTCAACTTGTACTAACCTTGTCACTTATCTATCGGATCCTTGACAATATTCAATAGTCTGCTATCCAAATGCTTCCAGTCCTAACTTAAAAGAGGAGCAGCTTAATCAATTTAAGTGTCTCTAGAATATTTGTAAACGGTTTATGGTAACTAAGCTTATAAAGACAATAGTCACAGTGTAGATATTTAGCGAAATACTGCGTAGTAATGTAGTTTTCAGATAACAATTACGCATAAACGTTAACTAAAGGTACTTGTACTTACTCTTTGTGTGATATAGCTTCCACGTGCCGTCCTTGGATATTGTGGCGACGTGTGACGTGTCCACATCAAAGGCCACGTCATACACACCAGATGAGTGGCCGGTGAGTTCAAAAGCCTTCGTCAGCTGACTGAACTGTCCTTGCTTCGTGAAGCATACCTCCAAAACTTTAATATCAGGGGAGAAGCCGGTTGCCACTACAAAGCGACCGCAGGGTGATATTTTCGCCGAGTACGTACTCATTAGGTACGTATCGAGGCGTTCCAGTAACTGACCCTTGATGTCCCAAATTATCATATCATTCTTCGCCGTGCAGGACATCATGAACTTTCCATTGCTCGATATGCCGAAGCCGATTATTTCTTCCTTGTGTAACTGTAAAGAAAAACAATTTTTACAATATCTAACTCTATGCCTCGAATATGGATCAAACCTTCAAAACACAGGCAAAAATTTATGTATGTAACAAATTATGAACATTCAAAAAACCTATAACCCATTTCGTAGGCATTACATGTTTCAGTAGATGAAATGATTAGAATCACACAAACACAACATCATATAGATAAGCAAATTTTATTCCTGTCGACTACTAGAATAAAAAGTGGATTATCGTTTAACGATCAACATGACAAAAAGAAGACATTCGTGTCGTACCACTAGGTTATTGGGTGTAACGTTCTTACCGACGAACGAATAAACAAAAAATAGGCAAGGTAAAAAGTGAATAGTAAAAAAATGCCAATGTCCATAAGTAATAAGGTGACAACACATCATGCGCTTGCCGAGTTTTAAATGGGTCAAATACTTGCCTAATTTGTAGAGCAATCTGTCGCAATATATTGCGGAACCACTAATAGTGTTATTATTATTTGATAAAATTGGTTACTGTTCCACTTGAGCTGAAGCAGTTATGCACTCACATAATTTATAAATTAGATGTTATGATTATAAAAGTTAACAAAGGTTAGTAGCAAAAACAAGACAGACAAGAAGGTTCGAGCTCACCACTGCACACTATTTTGTCTTATAGAATCCAGCAAGCAGTGAATTTGAGTGGTGATCAATTCGGAAATAATTAAGTGGCTATATGAATAAGCAAATATTAAGCGCGTTTTATATATGTATGTGTTGATATGCAGACATTAAGATTATTCATTAAGAACATATCATTAAGAAAATTTAAGATTTAATCCTGGATACGTTCAGTCATTTTATTTTAAAATTGGTGTGTGTTTATCATGCTTTGTTTATGATTGTGTTATCTGCCGTGAATGTATTTTCTTCTTTCGGTTTTTTTCTTATTATGGGTGTCGATGTGTCTTATTATGGGTATCTGTGGCACCCATTATAAAGGGAATTCCAGTTTGGGACAATGAGTGTGCGAAGCAAGTTATTCATTTATTTATTGTTTCTTCGTGCTCAGCGGCCGGACCATATTATAAGCTTGTTAGTTCGATTTAGTTATCTGATTCAAACGATTTCAAATTTACAGTCCTGAATAAAATTTTACTTACGGTGGCTATTGATATCGGAACTACAAAGCAAAAAACATAAAATACGAAATCATGAATAAACGATATCAGACAGCTTACTTTAAAATGGTAAATCGTTTGGGTTGTATACAAATCGAAGTGTTAAACAATGCTTAATGCGTCACATTGGAAACGTGACCATCTTGTTTATTTTGGGTCAGTTGAATTCGTCATACAATCTCTCTGGCTTTGTTGCTATGTGGTCAACAGTTAGCCCCTACGCCGTTTGATTCTTACGATCGCCGGGTTAATAGTCTAGTTTGAACGCCACACATTTAAACAAAAACTGGTTGATTCAGTCCCAAATTCTCATAATTATCATTTAATATAACGAGTAGATATATCACTTAATAAATTCGGTTTTACAGAGTATTAAAAATGAATCGTAAATAACTCGTAATTTAAACGAATAAAGTAAACAGTCCAGTCAAGTACCCAACTGTATTATTTTCTGGTATGTACGTTTATTCTTACTTACAATATTTACAAAATGTGAACCCCTACTTACTCTGAGATGTTCTTTTGTCAGTTACGAGTGTAGCAGTTGTTTGAAAGTAGGTTTAAAATACAAATAGAATCCACATGTAAATTCAATCTTGCTACATTGTCAGTCGAATAACAATGAAAAAGATCGTCAGTTTTTACCTTCGTGAACTTGAACTGTTCGAGTTGAGCATATAACAATGAACATAACCAATTCAGGATGTATCCGCGAGTACGCCCAAATAAGTAGGCGTGATCATCTGATTTGATTATTAGTAAAGTAGCTACTTGTAATTACACCATGAGTTAAAATTTTCTTATCAAGATTCCAATAACTCTAGTATTAAGAAATTCTTCACTTCAAAACATACATGAACTTCAAAAGATTAACTTCCTGAGAAATTCGTCACACTTCATTTAGGCTGCGAGTTAAGAAGACTGCCTTTAGTATAAAAACCTTTTGTTCATCAAAGCTGTAAGGTAAATATGAAGCAACCGGTACAAAACATTGTTGCTTAAGTACATTCATAAAACTGAAGATTTCATACCAGATACATGTACAATCGATACAAAAGGATGGGTACGGGTAGGTAAACGAGTAAATAGTGCTCAGTATAAGTGGGCTGTCGAGGAAATACTACTGTCGAACCTTCCTGCTGCTAAAAATAATATTTTCGAGGTTGCGCGTGCGACGATACGAGCGCTCATGTATGTGTTACCAGCCAAGTGATCAATCCGGCAGAACCTGTCCTTTCCAATTCCAAAACAAAAATTTGTACATCATTTTTATGTAAAAAGTATTAAAATAATATATTTGTATAAAAGTGGTATACAAAGTATTTACAAATAAGCATTTAACCTAATAAGATAATTTGTACAAAGGTATATGTCTAATTTTCATACATGATTTTAGTTGAACTATAATTATTGCATAGACATATACAAATAAATATGGGCGTCAGCTCCTAAGCTTGTAGGTATAAAATCCTTATTTTATTTGGCTCAATAAAAAAATTAATACTGTAAATTACGATGATATACATTTCTAATACTTAAATTTAGTCTGTTCAGTTCTAGATTGTAAGAAATATTTTTTTCAGAAATAAATGAAACGTTTTCGAGTATTAGGACACTGTGTATATTGCAAACTGATTGTTAGAACGCCCACGGTTAACAAAACCGTGCTTATAATACAACATACGCCCTCCGTTTTCATAGTCTTTACATGATTTGCTATAGCAAGGTACTGATTTTGAAAGAAAAAAAAAACATTTGTATGATAAATTTAAATATGTCTAAATTAGTATCATCACAATGACATTTGTTGACGCTACATAGGTATATTATTTCACCAATTTTTCAATATTAATAACTAACCATTTATTAAAATCATTAAAATAAAACTAAAATAATATTACATTTTAATGCAAATCTAATAAAATTCCTAAATGAATAATATAATGCTAAGATAAATTAACTATTTACTGCAATTTTACAAGGTTTTAAAGAAATACATATTAAAATCGAAATAACTTGGCATTAAATATTACTGCCATCATCTATCATATCAAATAACATTTATTGGACACATTAGGTAATTCACGAATGAAATTATTTATTATATACATGTATGTATTTCGAGAAATATCTACAGCCTTCGCAGAGTAGACACATTTTAACACTTAAATTATTCTCAGTTACAGATTTAAAAAATCTATTATTGTATAGCTTTTTTAATTTTCTTAGTATGTTCATTTCTATTAGATTAAAATATCGGTTAGTTTCATAAACCCGATATATTTTTTAATCACGACCATCCCCAATGATCAGAACCTTCACTCTTATCGCCCGAGACTAAAAATCGCTTCCTTTTGTACCCACCATTAGTCTCGTTACAGGGACACGTGTACCACGAAACGTGTACCCGCTAAGGTATTCGACACCGCTCAATAGCTCGTTTAAACAAGTAAAGTTAATAAACCAATGAGCGGTGAACACGAAGTAACCTGACCTAGCAATCATTATATTCAAAGGTGTACATTAAACTGTTAAGCTCGTTAGTCATTAAACGTTGTCGGAGGTCTTTAGAGGTTCTGAAAACATCATGTAAAAGTGTTGCCAGTAGCGTGTAATTTTTTCCGCAATCACTGGACAAACATAGCGCGTACTTCAGACCTCTCCCAGTAATAGTCAGAACCTAATAGCAGGACATAAAAAAGAATTGCAATCACACATTTCGTTACACAAATCATTAATGTGTGAGCCACTACACACCCTGCACCGACGAACACCTGGTCCACAACGCAAACAATGCGAGCGCAGTGCGCAGCTACTGCTGCGCGGCCCATTGTTCCGAGGAAGGCCGAGCCGATAACGAATATAATGACTCCTCTCTTACGTTGGCTCCTGTGCTGCCCAGGAGTACGTGAAATAATAAATACCTATTTACATAGTAATATCCTGACTATTAATATCACTAATTTAAAAGAAATTTCCACAAGGCCGTTTGTAACTAGCATATCCAGACAAGACGTAATAAAAATGTCATATTAATGTTTCAAACATATCCATTCGACTTTGTAAACAAAATTTAGAACTTCCACATATGTTTTTAAATAATTTTGAATGTAAATCTCTTGAAGCTATATAACATAAATTTAGTAGATAAACAAACACTTCAACATTTAGGTGTGTAATATATTATCTTCATAATTTTATGAAGATTTTCTACCAATAAATACTTAATTAACTTACCACGTCATTAACTTACCCCGGAACATATGAAAAATATATGTGTATATACAAATGACATTAAATATTAAATAACTTAGATGTTATTAATTAACTTAAAGCTAAAACTTCTAATATTCATCGATAGACGATTATTAGTATAAACTGGCTACTAACGTATTAATATAACGGCTTCATTTTGAAAATAAATAAAAACTCATGTAACGTTCCTTGAATTTAACTTTTTCGCATAATAATCATTAAGTGTTAAGTACAGTTTTATTTAATAAAATATTATGACGTTAGAGACTTATGACTGACATTTTTTTTATTTATTCACTCATTTTTATTACCCTATTAAATAGGAATAAAAAAGGCGGACTTGCAGTTCCATTCTCCACCGGTCAACCCTTGGTGAAGAAGAAAAGTTGTGGTTCTGTTGTAACAGAAGAAAAAACATCACGTAAAATCTACATATGTGTATACTATGTATGTACAAATATGTTCATCAATTTTTTCTCTTCTATTATAAAGCCTACCACAACTTTTCATCTTCAGCAAGCGTTTTATATATAGTGATACTAATACCTACTACTACAATAATATTTACGTTTGGCAACGAAATCATTAATTGTGGCTTTCATTTTCTTATAGGTATGCCAGCATTAAAGATATCCTAAAGAATTTCTTAGACTCTAGTCGATATTTATGTACCCGAAGGGTATCAGAAATATTGAGTGGTTGGAATGCCTCGCCTAGCCCTCTACCGAAGTATAAGGCACGCTGTGTCAACAATCCGACCCGAACGGTATCCGAAACTACCCGATACGAAAGCTCACAAAATATCGGACAACACCAAAGTTTCGACCAAATTTTTACCGACACCGGTGTCTTTAGCCGAAACTGGCTGAAACCGAAATCTAAACTTCGGAACATAAATCAAATAAGAAGAATAAGTAACTTTTTGAATTTCCCCTTTTTGAACGCATGCCCAAGAATTCAACCCTGCGCAAAACTATCGAAGAATTATAAATTATTGTAAATACATTTGAATCTAACCTAAGGACTACCATTCAAAATAAGTCAATAAGGTAGAGTATGTTCTGTGTTGACGCATGAATTAAAGAATTTTTAGCACCAGTGCCCATGAAAACGGAAACGGAAGAAAATTATTGAGCCGATCAGTCGGGACTGTCGGTAGAGACAGAATATACCGTTGCGACATTATGGTGGCACAATAAAATGCCTCTAAAAAGGGTAATGTAAAAAAATTCAGAACAAAAACGTATAATAGTAAATCCCACCTCAAATTTCTTTTAAAGTTATCAGGATTTGTTGTTATAAGGTTTTTTCTGTCTTGTCATGTAAAACGTTCGTGTAATGTATATATTTTAATGTTGTCTTACTATGTAAGAGAAATTACTTCTAACGTGACTTGTGACGTAACTTGACTTTAAATTTATATTTTCTTCAATAAATAATATGAAGTTATAATGGGTTCATTATAATGGTTTATATATAATAGATTTGTTCATCGCCTTTTCTTATCGACAATATGTCACGTGAACCTATCGATAACAGGAGTACGACTTCGCTCGTGTAAGAGCTCCTTGAAAAGTCAGTATGTGGGTTTATTACTGCGAACAAACGAGTGTATACTGCGGAGAAAATAAAAATAAAGATAATTGTTCCCGCCTTCTCAACAATGATGATGAAGTCTTATGCTAAAGGCTCGTGAGGAAACCCGTATTGTATGCCTGAGAGTTCTTCATAACGTTCTTATATGCATGTGAAGTCCGCCAACATCTCAACTCTGCTCAGTGCACGGGTCTCCTCTCAGTTGGACAGTAATGGATCGACGATAAACCGAAGATAAAAAAGATCACAAGAAGACAATATAACTAGTTTCAAGATATAATCGGGTTACATTTTTTGCTAATTCGTATCGGTTGTCACTTGTCGTGTCGCTTGCTCAAACACAATAATGTGAAAACCGCGCGTAAAGACAATATAGAGAGCGAAGTGCAGTTGCATACTGCATTCGAGATGCAATGAATACAGAAGAAAAAGTTTCGAGCGATAAATAACGTATCACTAGTGTCGTTAGTATCAGGTCGGTGTCAAGTTAGTTTCTCTGCGTAAAAGCTTGAAGAAAAAAATGTACTCGTGAGATTTTAATGTTGAAGTTTAAGCCTGCAGCCTGCACCTGTTTCTAGTAGACTACTGACTGCTGTTAAGATACGATCTAAAAGTCTGACGGATAGACTCACACAGGTTGTGGAGGCATTTCAAACTAGCCCTCAAGAACGTCAACGCATCTACGTGACCTCAATATCCTCGTGTGTTACTTTAAAACAGTTTTTTGGTCGTACCCAAGAAGGGTAGTTGCAAAGGAAACAGATTATACTGGGTACCTGTAATAATATTATTAAAGTTACTCGTATACTTCTCGAGGAAATCAGTAAATAGAACGGATATCGGAAGTCCAGATTTAATCAGCTTTCAGTCGCGTTACTACGCAATTATACTTCTCGTAAAACGATCAGCATTAATTCAACGTTCCACGTAATTGTACTTAAAAGTTACGTTTATTTTTAAGAGTTAAGCGGTTGCTTTTCTAAAAGTAACTTAAAGCTTAAATAAACTGAAGCTAATTTAAACAAATGTATGTAGTTGTAAAACCCGACTATCACCCAAGCAAACACTGAATGAAATCTTTGCATTCTAGGTTTTGTCAGTGCAAACTACACCCAAGTAAGAGAGTGAGTTTGAAATGTTATTAATTTGTGTAATTAACTATTAGCATAATACAGTCCCAACATCCAGATGTCCCTAAGACATCCAGTACAATAAATTTTTACTTTAATTATACAAATTACTTGATCTATAACAATAACGTCATTAGACTAAAACGTGACCAACATTACGATCAAGACTGTACTGTACTGTACTTACCTTGTGTTTATGTTATTTCCCAGTATTTAAGTGTATTACATAACGTTTTTCTATACTGTTAATTGATACGATAGAAACGCATGTTAATATATTACGCAAAACTTTTAGTGCATTGAGTGTTACGAAAAAATATAACAATACGCAATTGCTTTGTAACTACCATTCGTAGAAATTACATTTGTTATTGGCAGTGACTACAAAATCTTCATTGCAATAGCGACTTTGGGAGGTAAAGATCTGGTCTCTCAGAGCCCGCTCTGATGCTTATCATACGGTTATCACTTCACTCCACAAAAACCTGCACCTATCAGATTGTGTCTTACCACCAGAGTTGATCCCGCAGTACCCAGGGCGCGAAGTATCGCGGCCTAACACCACATCAGCGTAATTATACTGCATTTATATGTTATGACCCTGTCAGTCATACCTAAATTACCTACACAATTAGGTACGAACGTTTATATGTAACATAATGTAAAAGCCCGCACTTTACATTTTTTAATTCCTGACACTACCTGTATTGCATGTGCTGAGTAGATAAGCATTAATCCTACAGCATATCTATTAACAACATAGTCACAAAGGCTATTGTGTCGTAAAGGGTGCTTAACACTGTAAGAATTTCCTATTTTTCATTACTATCTTCAAAACTACAAACAAAATTTGAATTGTATAACAAAACTTATCACCACATAACTCGGCACTACATTGAAAATGCCTTTTGATTGCCTTTTTGATTTTTTTAACACAAATCAATATAAGCAAACGAACCTAATAAGGGTTGTAAATGTTCATATACAATATAGGGAAATAATAAAGCTAAATAATTTAATGCTTCATTACGCATTAATGTTATTCTTATATAAAACTATGAAGATCTCTTCTACACGAGGACACTTTAGGACATTTTATGTAAACTGTAACCTCCATTAATGACGCGTGTGTCATTAAAGGAATATGACAGACACACCAGATTTACGCTTTTGACAAATAAAAGGCCGTGTGATTTGATGTCAGTACTGAAGTAGTTGAATTTTCGTAAACCGAAAATGTAGGGGAGAGGATACAATTGTTTTGGAGGCGTTCTAGTTTATTTACAAATTTCTTAAATAGATCCGCGTAATACACATTACCATACAAATTATAGGCAATACGAGCGTATAAAACATAAGCTTTGACTTCATAGGCGATAAGGCGACTAAAGTATCTAAGCGCGCCGATTTTGAACTTGACAATGCATTTTGAAATGACACTGAAATATATTAGATGATGGAGCAATGGCTCCATGTTGGTAAATGGTTCAAGAACTAAATAATATTTTCAGAAAGAAAACCATATTGTTTATGTTGAATGCCCAAACTACCGGGTTCTCACAAAATCGACTCTTTGGTATTAATTACATTATTTAGGTACACATAACCCGTACTTATCAGCGAAAGAAATACAAGACTACGCACTAATTTGCAACACGGCGTTATCCTTAACGAGGACATCCCAAGCTCTCTGAACCATTTCAATGTTCTAACTCTCGATAGTATTTAAGGGAACGCTGTCAATAATGATTCAAAACAGAACAGAGAAAATTAGTATCTAATTAAAAGAAGATGATTAAAGCGAACGTCAGCTTCAGTCTTTGGGTACAAATCGTTAAATTATACCACAGGTACGCATACAACTTCAGAACGTTTACTTTTACATATTTCACGTGAATTTATCTTTTTTTTTTCAACTGTTGCCTCCTTTACAAGATCAATCTACTTATTTATAACGGTCAGATGAATACTCCCAGATACATAGATCAGTCACTTACGAAGCCATTTTAATATCTAATAGAAATTCGATATGTATTCGCAAACTTTTACTTGATCAGTTGAACCGACAAAATGACAGTACGGCTCTCGTTGGCATCAAAACATTGCCCTTAACAAGGACATCCGTGTTCGCCGCATCTCGACACGCAAATAAACTAACTTCAATATCCTGTCAACCGTTGCGCAACACAAGATTCTTTTTTTAGATTATACTTAGGAAAAAAATAGGTCAGTTTGTCAGTACCATTGCTTATCATCAGCCCATTACTGTTCCACTGCTGGACACGGGTCTTGATGAGAGAGTTTTGGCCATAGTCCACCACGCTGGGCATGTGCGTATTGGCGGATTTCACATGCCTTTGAAAACGTTATGGTGCACTCTCAGACCTGTAGGTTTCTTCACGATGTTTTCCTTCCGTTCACATATAATTAATTCACAATACACACATAAATTCGAATATTTAGACTAGATAATATTTCGAGAAATAGAGGTGCGTGCCGGGATTTGAACGTCGACCCACCGTAGCGGGATCAAAATGCTTAAACACTAGGCTATCACTCACTGCCATTGCTTATTGTAGATTATTTCTTTATAAATTGCTATATAACATAATCGTATATAATTAATACAATGATATGAATGAATATAATATATATATAATCACCTGTGTTTTAACTTGTATTCAAAGCAGATATGTAGAATTCTTCTAAATGACAATTAATTTTCAGACAGTCATATAGAAGCAATTTCAACTTTCAAAAATAATTTCAATCCTTTTTGCGCATTTCAATATAAGGGAGGAATCTAATATTGCCAACACGCAAACTATTTATAAAGGAACCTGCCTGAATTGGTTATCGCAACAAAGACATACGAATACTAAAAAAAAAATTCAATGCAAGAAGTTCGCTTCCTGCCAATTATTATGCGACCCTCGATTTCGATAGCGAATTATTTTTGTTCATTCTTAGTAGTGTTCACGTTTTCAATAGTGTGCAAAAATGTCAACTAACTACTCGTAAATGTTTGACGGGGAAATGTTGATCGTCGACACCAACGCTGCTCCTATTTCTGGCGTAAAGCAACAGAGTCAGCACTGTTGCATTTCGGTTACATGGGTGCGGTTATGTAGAAAACACTGGACAGGGCATTCCAAGTTAATACTCAAGGGTAAAAATACATCCATGGACAACTATAGATAGGACTTCGATCGTTATGTGTGGATGTCCATAGGCTACAATGTCCACTTAATGTCAGGTGCCTGCATGATCGTTTGCTATTCCGTTAAGATATATACGTACCTACATGTACTTCCAGTTTCCTTAAAGTTTGTGTTATAAGAAAGTAACTGTTTTTTAGTATTTGTGTTTTTTTTAAGTCTGTATTAGATTTCAAATAACAAGAAATACGCAATGTGGAATTGACAGTTTCCCCGTTCGTATTTACGACAGTATCCTCCATCATTGATTTATCTAGTTTCATTTATTTGTCTGTTTTACCCATCAATTTCCCTATATACTTGCTCAATTCATTATAAAAGCAGACATATTCCTTGAAGGTCGTTTTCCGCTTCCGATGATGTTCGCTGAGTCATATAACCAAAAACAATGTGAAACGACACTCGTTACTCCATCTATAGAAACTGCTATTTTTTCATATTCGGCATTCAATACATCTATACCAATATTATAAAGAGGTAGAGTTTGTAAGTTTGGATATAGGAGGTTTCGGAGATTACCTATCCGATTTAAAAAAATTATATCTGGACCTTCAGAATGGAATGGACCTTCAGATATATAAACAAATTAATATAATTAATTTAAACAAAAAGGCTTGGTACAAAACTGGTAACGTAAGTCGCCGAAAAAACAATCTATCGAATGCGTTTCTTTCGTACGCTGAATTAAGGGTAAGAAATACTTGAACTTATCAACATATGACTATGAACATTGTATACAACAGATTTTTTTTCTGATTCCGTGTGGATGAATTCCCGGTAGTTATAAAATATTTTAAACAATACCGCTCTTGAATGGAAAATCTAGGTATCTAAAAAGGTATCTAAAAAACGTAGTCTTTAGATTTAACTATCCTCATATAAAGTTAGATATAAACATTTCATGAAGTTGTAAACATAAAACCGCTTAGGATTAAACGAACAACCAACGACCCTGAAGTTCATTTTACGATAAGCGGTTAATGCATCTCGTGTACGCTTAGGAACAGCACAAACAGATATCGCATCCATAATATCATCTATGATAAAAATAGATGAATAAAAGATAGACATATCCGAACGAAATACATTATGGTTTCCCGCTACACATTATCTATACAGGATTTAAATAATCACCTTATCTTCTGAAACAGAACTAAGTGGACAAAACGATTTTTTTTTTAAATCAGGAAAACGAATATATTGAAACCTATTTAACCATATAAAATAATGATATCATTATCATTGCGAATTTTGCAAGAGACAATATGTCGTTAGCAAGATAAAAACCGCGTTAATGTTAATATCTCTCTTATATTCACTCTTGTATACTTAATTTTACAAAGTACACTCGAGCCATTATATTAGCATCCAAAGAAACTAGTTTTATTGAAAAATAGAAATAATATGACATCTTAAAACGATAAAAGTTCATGATTAGAACCATAATAAGAGAATCATCAAAATCATAATAAAATGGTTCTGTTAACATGTTATACCACTCATGATAATTTAGACGTTACAACTGCGACGTTACAAGTTATGTTAATAGAATTCGACAGCAATCAAAAACGATTATCTAATTAAGTTTCAGAGAGTTTAGAAAAAAAGATAGAGACGTATTTTTGACACATTTTATGTTATATACATATGGATATTATTATATTTAATAAATCATCCACATTTTACTAGTTTTGACTGTGACTGACTGTGACATACTCATGTCAGCTACTCTGGGAATGAAGAAATAATTCTGAAAACGTACGTAGTACTAATAATAGCTTTTTATCGATATGTCTAATAAATGGTTTGTTGTACCATTTCACAGTTGAGAAAAGTGATAAAGAGTTAAAGCATTATAGTAATAAAGGAAAAGTAATAGTTACAGGTCTCCTAATATTAAGATAATTTTAATATCAATTATGTATCATTAAACCTCATTAATCAGTTCAATTGGAAAGCGCCAGTCATTTTGAAAGTTTACTGATCCGATTGATTTAATTCGCTTATGTGACGACACTAGTTAATTAAATAGTTTCCTAACCCTCAATATTTAATTACTTTATTGGCCCCAAATGAACCACAACATAGAGTTTATTGATATTCAGAGTTGTATAGCCCCCATTTAGGTTGTAATCACAAGTGACTAATGCAACGCATTTTAGCGTACATTGACATGGCACTGAATAAAGGCACTCAATAATATCCCACTGGTTGTAGAAATTAGCCCTTTGTATAATACCTTTAAATAAATATCCACTACGTATACCTTAAATTCTACAGCGTTGACTTCTGGAATTTGATACCACTTCTTATCAAGTACGTTCCATGTGCGTAAGTATGTATGTAGATTGTTCTCAAAATCGGCTGGTGAACTCGAACTACGTAAAATTTCAATAGTATCATATGTAAAAAGAAAGTAATTTGGGTGTTGGGTTTAAAACCCGGTAAACATCTCTAATTATAGAAATAATTATTTATAATTGGTTCTAAATTACTGGAATATTAACTCTAATAGGGCGTGAGTGAGTTATGAATGAGTGAGTGATAGCCTAGTGGTTAAGCATCTCGACCTCGCTACGGTGGGTCGAGGTTCAAATCTCGGCACGCACCTCTATTTTTCGAAATATGATCTATTCAAAATTATCGATATTATGTATGAATTAATTTATCAAATGGTGAAAGAACACATCGTGAGGAAACCTGCATGCCTGAGAGTTCTCCATACTCAAAGGCATGTGAAGTCAACCAATCCGCACTTGGCCAGCGTGGTGGACTATAGCCTAAACTCTCTCATCTCTGAGAGAAGACCCTTGCCTACTGGGGA
>DWKW01000958.1:0-14027 GCA_018250115.1 Doberes anticus
TTCTGTACCTGGTCTGGGTGTTTGTGTGCTTGTTTCTGTGTGTGTTCATGGCACCCGCGACACAGGTTAAACCCTACTACGGGGCTATGAGTGTGAAACGTTATTTATTGAACTATTTTACATTTGTTTTCCCGGTCAGCGCTCAACCAAAAATTATCTTCCGCTACAAATCTGCCGCCGCGTCCTTTTTTCAAAACTTCCTGTTTTTTCCATCACCATGGCGACAATAGTCGAAATTCCGAGTCCTCTCAGTGGTGGCGGTTTTGGATTGATTAACGTAAACTTGGTAAAGTCAGTTTAGCATCTTATAATCGTAAAATACATAATTGATTTATGTATTTAAAATAAAAATAAATATCGGTTAACAATAATATTATTTAGAAGTAAGAAGGTATTTCTTCATCTTCTCATTTACCTGTTACTTATAAATGCTAAATAAATGGTAGGTTCAACGTCCAAATTGTATTCTAACAGTATGTACTTTTGACATTGAGAGACACAAGCAATTAGGGATCTAAAGGTCTTTTAAAACATTTTACATTAGTATATCAAAGGTCGTTGTCTCTAAGCTAGTTGTTCTGAAACTTAAAATTGTAAAATTAATAACGAAAGGTTTGTACAACGAAAAACAATTACTTACATTGTTCTTTATTTTTTATTTCTGTTTAAAATAATTATTACAATTAAAATAAAAGATTACATGGATACTATTAAAAACAAATGTATCGGCGACGACAAGAACGAGAAAAAGAACGTAATTTTAAAATTACATTTATGATGGTAGTAGAGTCTTATGTCGAAGGCTCGCCTGCGGCGGCACCACCGCTACACCTATTTCTGCAGTAAAATGGCGGTGTGAGAGCTGTATTTCGGTTTGAAGGGTGTGGTGAGGCAGAAGACACCGGACAAGAGGCATTCCAAATTATCAACGCATACACATACGACCTCAGATAGGACTTTTGTCTTATTTGAGGTCTTATATGAGCTTTAGTGATCACTTAACATCAGGTGGCCTGCAAGTTCGTTTGCTATTCTATTAACATTTTAAAAAATCCTTTCAAGATAAATGAGAGGATATATGATTCGGTGTGGTCAACGCTGTTCAGTTGCCGCCAACTTAGCGTACACATTGTCCAGGGAGTCCAGTATTTTATCGTTCAAGAGCGTGTTCGCATCAATAGCCCAGATATAATCCAGATGATTCCACTCCGGATCCGGTACCAAATACATCTCTGGTTTAGTGGGCAACTTCTCGCTCAATAATTTCACGTCGTTTTCACTCGACAGCAAATCATTTTTCGACCAGAACAGCGTAATCGGCAATGTCACTTTGCTCAGATCGTATTCTGGCGGCATGTCCGTACCGTAAATCTTCCGATTATCCGATCCATAATCAAACTGCTGGAACTTTCCGCCGCATTCCACTTCCTGGGCGTAGTGTACCACGGTCTTCCACGACGTACCAGTGCCTAAATTCGACAGGAACATTGGCACCAACTTTTCATTAAATTGTTTTTCACTATGGCCCAAGTAGCGAAAAATGATTGTCTTAAAAACACATATATCAAAACAATTAGCGTTATGTATATTCATCATTTTTCCTAGCATCGATTTCTTCGGAATGAACTCATGGGAACCAGTGACCATCTCGATCTGAGCTGTTGGAATGATCGCAGGCGATATTTTCTTTAGTGGAGTCTTCAGATCCGTAAAAAAAACCTCGGGAGCGAGGGCGAACCCTGCCGCCAAAATGTCGTTATATTCTGGCCTCATAGACAGCATCGCGAAGAGAATAGTCGTCCCCATCGAATGTCCCATGTAAGTGATTTTGGTTCCTTCGCCCTTCACCTTCATTATATGGTCAATAACGGCTGGCATGTCGTAGAGCGCTACGTCGTGCCAAGAGAAGTTCCAATACTCTTTCGAATCTATTTTCAGGCACGCGTGCTCTCTCGAATGTCTATTCCCTCTCACGTTCGACATCCAAACGTCGTAACCGGCGTCCGATAGTACATAAGCTAACGCTTTACCCCGTCCGTTGAGGATCCAATCGGAGGAACTGCATAAAATTCCGTGCTGCAGAAGCACAGTCCTTGAAGGGACGACGCCTTTGGAATGGGGTATTCTATGGACGTTGAGCAAGTAACCATCGGACTCGACCGTGTGCGTCTCACAATTATATCCATTACGTTTTATTATTCCTTGAACGGAAAGCGCAGCGTCGGGATTGTCGAGTCGAGCTCGTAAATCTGCTTTCGGTTTAAAGGACCACAAGTCGGTCGCTTCCCTGCCTTTCTCCGTAACGCTGTCCAAGATATTGTTCACACCGTCTAGTAAATGCCATTTTTCCTCAGTCTTGACGGTGGCCATCGTGTACGAATACGTTGATATAGGATAATAAGTGAACGGAATGTTTATAAGACTGGTCCTAACAATGCTTGCGTGCTGTTTTATAGTTGTACACGAGGAATCGTTTGCCTTAAATATACATCGAGCATGTATGTATAAATATAGTTACATTAATTTCCTGTTTTGTTGTATTTTCCCATCGATCGTTAAAATTACCGAATATATTCTTTAGTATTTAGTATCGATACCAACTCTGTTGCCCTTTAAAAGGTTAGTCCGTGAACATTATTCTGAAAGCAACTGAATCGGTAATTACAACTTTTACGTATTTATACATCATATATGTATATATATTTATATATATATTTGTATATATCTATTTTTGTTATTCATTATCGCTTTTAATGTCACGTAATTTTTTTCTACACCTTTTCTTCTTCACCAAGGTTTGACTGGTGGAGAATACCACAAGGCATTTTTTTTTATTCAAACGGAATAGCAAACGAGCGTGGTCACTGCAGCCCATGGACAACCACATCAAACCTCAACTAAGATGGAAGTCGTATCTGAGGTTGGATGTGGATGCGTTGCTACTCATGAGGACTATGTTGGAATGCCTCTTGTCCGGTGTCTTCTGCCTAACCACACCGTTAATGGAACGTTAGGTCACATTTATATTTAAACCGATTTCATCAATAAACAATTAACCTCGCAGCATCTAAGCTTAAAATAACACAGGAAATTACTGTAAAATATTTTCCGCCAATAGAAATGTTAAGACATACCTACATAATTATGATTGTATATCTGAAAAGAGAAGGAAGTTGTAGTATAATTTATTTTTAGATCGGCTTTGGAGCTGAAGCTTTGAAGCTGAAGATTTGAAAATCAAATCAAAAATTGTATTTGCAGGAATATCAAGTAATAACAGTTCTCCATATTCCACGTAGAAAGGTATTATATTCGACTTATAAAGGAAAGCTAGGTAATAGGTAAGCTAGCTTAATAGGAAAGGACCTATACCTTTGATTTCATATATAGGTTTCCAGGAAGCATTGTAGTTGTATTGTACCAACGAACGCGTATCGACAATATTATACATCGCTATAAGAAATACTATTGACATATACTAATGGCAGATTCGAAATCTGATTTCAATACTGTCGCAGTAATGAGACCTATCTGAGGTTGTATGAGGATGTGCTGCTACTCCTGAGGACTAAATTGGAAAACATCCTGTGTTCTCTGCCTATGCCTCTTATTTAATAACATAATCTCCTATCCTCTATTGCAGTTTTTATTTAATTTTTTGTACTTGCAAGTTGTGATTCACAACTTGGTTAAATCAGGTTTAACTCTTATTCAAATGCTTACTAACATTTTTTATTTAAGACAAACAGCGGCAGGCCCGCTGATGTCACGCGTATCATGAATCTATCGCTCGCTTTAACGGCAAAGGAAAACGCTGCGATAACCTGCATGCCTGAGAGTTCTCCGTGATGTTCTCAAAAAGCACCTGACGTCTACAATCGCACTTGGCAAGCGTGATGGTCTATGGCCGAAATCAACTCATCTCTGAGAGGAGACCCGTGCCCATTGTTGGACAATAATGAGTTGATGATGATACATAAAAGCTATAAATACTCCTTAAAATATAAAGTGCACGAATTTTACAAAATCCCCAATTTTACTCAAATCGAGTAGGGTGACGGTAATGCACGGTGATGACGATAAACGGTGGGTCTCTCACGTAATATCGATCTGTAGATTCCTTTCGATTGATGTGCAATCGCCTCGTGTTTTCGTGAAGTTTGCCTACAACAGCCTTCAAGCCGAGCTGCAGCGGCACGTGTTGCCTTAAGGCATAAATATTACAATGAAAATACAGTTGGCCTTGGGGCGATAGTCTCGTGTCTTCCGGCAACGGCGTCCCCGGCTCTTGGCACGGCGTCTTCGACGGCATGCCGTGCGATTCCATCACGTACCAGAAGCGTTATTCGACTAAAATATCGTTTGAAACGTTACTTCGCATCACATGGAGACCAGTATGACGCATTGGTCAATGTACCGATCTAGTATCGAGTCGGAACGGTGCTGGGTTCGATTTCCAGCGGTTAAGAAATTTAAATGTTTAATTTAGATGAACCCTAGATAGTATAAAAATAAACTACTTAACTACTCATTTACTCACTATTAAAAGTCACATCACAGTTAATGTGCAGTTCATTTGCCTAACACTTAGTGTTAACGTTAAAATCTTAAATTCACAATCTCTAAGAGGTACGAAATTTGAACGGGGTTTTGCCATTGTCACGAGGTGTAGAATAGTATTTTTTAAAACTTTTTTAAAGTACGTTTTAAAAACGTACATAATTTAATGTTTTCCTTTTTTGTTTCATTTTCGTGTAAAACGATCCGATACTTAGCTATGATTAAAATTCCAAGTCTCCAGCAAATCGAGAAATTAGTTTGGGATCGATTACAAAATTTGACCCAAACATACATACACTTAAGCAACTTATTAAGTAAATAAGTGCAAAAAATAAGCATTAGTTCTAGAAAGTCAGTCGAATTTTTACGACATACACGAAAGCAACTTAATAAATGCGTGAACAAAATAGGTACCTACATAGTACACAGTAAGATGTTCGTGTTGTTCCGACAATCATTCTATGAGTCCTTTACTCGCAATAATATACGTATAAATGCGGAATGTCTTTTCTAGATGTGAGCGTGTAATCTTGTCATTATTCCCACGATACAATGAAGTCTTTGTTGAACACTTAGTGTACAGCGTAAATAAAAATAAACAAAATTCTTAGAGTTAGTAGAATAATTCTACAGAAGATGATGTAAACGTTATAACCCGCCGTACTATCATTTGATATAAACGTATCTATCTTGAATATATTATTATGCTATGCATTCATTATTTGTGAATGGTCACTCATTTCACGCGTGCCCCTCATGGCACATGAGCGTGGCACAGAGAGATTTTTACGGGGCATTTCTCTTGGCAGAAATAATTGGACTGTGAGCCATTGTGTTCACATACCGTGATAGCGACAAAGATAAGGTTTCACCAAGGATTTTTTGATTCTTTTCAAATTTAGGATTAGTCTATTCGTTAAAACGTATTTGTCTATTCGTAAAGTGTGCTCAGGAATATTCACAAATTGATTCAATAAGATTTTTTTCACATTTGATGTCGAGACTCAGCCACATTATACCCCAGTCGACTAAATGTTATGTATATGAAGCCAAAGCTGAATACCTCGCCGCAGTCTGACTTCTTCGACTACGATTCACAGCTTTGCAACAGATATGTCAGGCGCTAAAGTTTTCTTGAAAAGATTGATAGGTGTTTATATTCGCCGATCGACGTAATAACACGTTAACGGAAATCAAGCTGGCCCGTAATACTCGTGTGCACCGTCGGTTTAACAATGAAGCTATTTCTGCAACCACTTCAGAAGGTTTGGATTTATTTCGTAACCGACAACTTCACAGAAATACATTTATATTATATGTAATATAGTTTAAAGTTTTGTATAACTTGCTGAACCGTCAGTAGGTTTCTCTTTTGTTTATTGTAAGGAAGTAGCGAACGAACATGCAGGCCATCTGTGGCTACTGCAACCTCTGGACATCCACATCAAAGCTCAGTTAGGACGTAAGTTCTATCTTATATAAGTCCTATCTTCTCGTATAGCTCGACTAGTATAACTCCCGAAATCTAGCTGTTAATGGGTCCAACTGTGAATCTAAACTATCCAGGGACCCAATTACACGAACACAAAAAATTTCATCAAAATCGGTCCAGCCGTTTAGGCGGAGTTCAGTGACACACACACGTACAGAAGAATTCTATATTTAAATACCACTAATACTCCTAGTATGTGACGCCTACACAAATATGTCACGAGAACGTTATATTTCTATGTCAAAGTCGCTTATGGGTTTCCGCAATCCGCCAATCCCTTGCCATGATAATATACGTGATTCATGATTAGTTCACGATAGCGGCGAGTGATGGTGTGTTTAGCGCAGCATTTTAGCGCCCCGGCCGATGAGGCGCTAATTGGTACACACCTGAGGTACGTAGTACGACCCAGTACGAGTACTTAGGTAGCCGATATGCGGTTGTGCACGAATTAGTAATTATCTGTGGCTAATTTTGGTATATGCGAATAAACTGCGCAGTTTTATTTATAATTTACTGGCATCGAAATATAAGCTGTATATTATAAACATTAAATAATGTGATGTAAAACGCGATATATCGAATGGGATTTGCCCACCAAGAAATGTATCGACATTCCGAACGAAAACGAGGTAAAATGATTGTCGGAAATGTTTGACTAAAACTAATCGTGACCACGTGCGATCGTTCAGGTGTTGATTAATAATTATGATTAATATGAAAAAGAAAAATTAAAAAAATCGTATCTTGTGTAGTGTATTCTACAAGATATACAACTTTTTAAAAGCAAAAGTCAATGTCAAAGTATACAAAGTATTAAATAGTTCGCACTCTTAGCCCCGTAGGAGGAGGACCCGGGACCTCAGACCGGCATTTTGAGCATGGCGCCATATGGGTCATGGGTATTTATAGTTTATTAATCGAAATAACCATATTGCACTATTAACAAACAATTTATTTAAACCTGAATTGTAAGACTCACGGTATAAAGTAAGACATGCGTATAAATAAATTGAAATTAATTTCATACTATTGATACTTCATACGTATGATATGACACTACGATTTGCTACATACAATAAAATAAATGTTTGTATGTGTGACCTCCGTGCGTTTCTAAAGCATTTATCAGTAACTTCGGTAAGTTACAGTCGACACGCCCGAGATGGTTCCTGATATAGTAACGTCAATGTGCCGTTGCGCTTTGATGTGCAAATAAGAATATTTCATACAGTTTTGGAGACCACGGGAACGACGTAGCGGACAACAGCTAATTATGGATAAAATACGTTTCCCTGTAAACGTTCTTTTCATGAACGACCGATGCTTGAGAATTCGGATTCATAGCACGGAACATCAAAAGAGCACGCAGTCCACCTGATACTCGTCATTCTGCTACTGTCACTGTCACGTCACTGCTGGACAGGAGGCAATCCAACTTAGTCATCAGGAGTAGCAACGCATCCACATACAACCTCGTATAAGACTTGCGCCCTAGTTGAGGTTTGATGTGGATGTCCATGGGCTGCAGTGGCCACTTAACATGAAGTGGCAAGCATGCTCGTTTGCTATTCTGTTAATATAAAAAAAACGCTTCACAATCACGCTAGTGTCATGGGCGCCATGGACACACATAACATTCATCATTCAAATTTCTGCTCGTCTGGGATTCGAGCCCAGAACCCTCTGTTTGGCAGCCTGGAATATTAACCACTGCGCGATCCGGGTCGTCAATGGATAAGGCTTGAGTAAAAAGTAAGTAAAGTAACGTGACAAGGTAAGTTGATTTTCGAAAAATCACGTATAATACACCATACGTAATTAATTTTTATTGGAATCGTACGCATAAAATGTTACGTTTTAAATTAATAGTAACTTAAAAACGAAATTTGTAGATCAGATACGACTTTCGTCCCAGTCGAGGTTTGAAGAGGATGTCCATGGGCTGCAGTGAACACTTAACATCGGGTGGCCTGCACGCTCGTTTGATATTCTAGTAACATATTAAAAAAAAAAAAATACTGCAGATTTTATGGACATAGCTCGAAAGCGGGCCGAAGCGGACCGCGCAGTCACGTTAGGTACAAGCCGCGGCAATTCGCCACAAAATTATCAATAAACATTGCACTGCAAGTTGTCAACTAATTCCTCAAACGGTGGAATTTTCCGCGTGTGATCCGGCTAATCGTCGCTCACTTTATACCGGCGCTGCCTGCGAGGACCAATAGCGCTGACACAGTTCGTCTCGCGGATTCGCTTGCGCGATGTGTTCGTTATAAATAAGAGAAAAATTGATTTTTTATTGATATCCAATTAATATTATAAATATGAAAGTTTCCGACGGATCCGTTGAACGGATGTGAATGAATCTTGGGACGCAGATAAACCTGGATTAACGTAGGATACTTTTTATGCTGGTAACCCGTTCCCGTGGGATAAACGTGGTGGGCCCGCTGTTGGTCACTGGTCTCAGAGATGAGTGGGTTTAGGTCATAGTCAACCGCGCTGGTCAGTTGGCGATGGCAGACTCCACATAATTATGTAGGTTTCCTCACGATGTTCTCCTTCACCGATAGAGCAAATGACCTCTTCATTAACAAAACAATATTGAAATCCATCAATTAATACCTGATAGCTAGATTAGTGACGTATTGCTAAATTTCGTTAACAAAACTTCGCTAGACTTCTTCGAAGATTACACTTTTCAGTTCTTTATCCTACATAGAACACCATTTTCATTATTCTCCATTCATCTTTCGCATTCTCCATTCGCTATAAAAATTAATGTGACTCGATTCATCTGGAGCATTCTCCATTCGTTAAATTAATAAATAATGTTACAACAATGTTACGCTTCTTGTAAGCAATGTGTAGGTGTGTGTGTGTGTGTGTGTGTTTGTTTACGAGCATCATGCGGCGAAACCAGTCCGGGCGGCCGTGGCACGCTGTCGCGTGTAATATTGAAGTCCATTAAATATTACACCGGTTAACATATTAGTAAATATTACCATATTATGTCTGAGCTAGTATGTTGATTAGCTAGTGCCATCCGCTCCCGTGGGTTCGGGGTTCAAAACTCGGGAAGCGCCTCGTCCCTCGAAATATTAACTATTCACAATTTTTCGAAATTATATGTTTATTAGAAATAAGTTATCACTGTGAATTATAACGGTGAAGGAAAACATTGTGAGGAAACCTGAGAGTTCTCCATGATGTTCTCAAAGTCACGTGGAGTATCTCAAACCGCGCCAGGCCAGCGTTGTGGACACAGTAAACTCTCATCTCTAAAAGGAGATTAGTGACCAGCAGTGGGACTAAAATGGGTTGATGATGAATATAATAAGCAATGGAGTTTTTATATCGCGGATCGATGATAAAGTGAACTTTACTCGATCGATCGTGTGAGCAAAGCGCGAGCCGCTTGCGGCTATAAAAATAGAATTACCTTAGCATTGCGCCCGATTCGAGCCGGATCCGTCTTCGATAAATGAACGATTTCTCAGTTTTGGGTCATTGGATCTAAATGAATTGAGTGATATTATATGAATTGGGATAAAAAAACATGGTCTACAATTTCGTTTTATTCTCGCAGTAATATCGAGTGAATCGATTCACATATTATAATTTTCAATGAGTGGAGGTTCATTGTCATCAGTGATGACAGAATTGTCGGTTTTCCCTAACATGTGTTTGAGAATTAATTAGTGGATACAAAAAAAAACGTTTAATACGAGGCAAGCCTTTATGGTTTGTCGTTTGAGGAAAAAATATAGAATTATGTTGTACGTATTTTATTGCTTTTCAAAGTATTTTCCGTGATGTTTGATGCACTTTTCCATACGCTCAAACCAAGTTAAAATAGCCGATTCGTATCTTGGACTGCTTCTTTACTAGTCTGGAACCGAAGTCCACGAATTTTTTAAGATTAAATTTCGCGAAAGTAAAAAAATCATTAGGGCTTTAAGGGCTATACGGTGGGTGGTCCATTTTGCAGCTCCAGATACTCAATTGTTTGGTGAGCGGTGTGTGAGCTTACGTTGTCATGATGCGGAATTACGCGTGGGTTGGTTAGTTTTTCGAAGCTCTGCGACAACATGCGGCAAGCAGAATATGATATCCTCTGCATTAACTGTCCTACGGTCATCTTGCTCAATCAGATTTGTATGCCGAGATTTGAACCCCGACCGATCGGAGCCGGAGGTCGAGATTCTTAACCACTAAGCTATCACTCACTCAATTCCTCTGTGCCCAATAGTACAGCACCGATAGATCACGGCGACATTTGGCAAAGATTTTGTTTAGTTTCTGGATACTAATAACTTGGCGCCTCACCAATGCATGCTGAATGAAATTCATGTATCAATTGCTGTGTTTGTTGTTATTCGTGGTTGTATTACACGATCTGCTGAGTGGCTGTTTTTTTTTGGACATAATTTTTTGTCTGTTTTTGTTCAACGGCTACCGGCTAATGTTGAGTAAGCTGGAACCTCGGGCGGCATATTTTCGCTGCGTCACATTTGGGGCCAAAATTGTTTTTACCGTACAATATTAACTTAATCGTTGGCTTGTGTAATTAATCTACGAACGCACACATCAAACCTCATAGTTCACGATCGTACCTAATTACCGGAGAAAGTGCAATATTCGTTAATTATCGCTCGCTTCAAAGGCACGTGAAGTTCGCCAATCTGCAGTTGGCCAGCGTGGTGAACTGTGTTTAATTTCCTGTGCCCAGCAGTGGGATAGTAATGAGTTGATTATGAGGATGATGATGTCGAACTATACACGAAAGCTTGTTGTTTTCTCTCTGCCATAGTGAGTTTGATGCTGATGGTAAGAAGAGCACATGACTGTTAGTTTGTTCCGGTACGCATGCCATTTTTATATATTGATTTAATAACAGACTAGCATGTAAGCCTGATAGTAAGTGGCCACTGCAGCCTATGGCCACTCAAATGAAACTTCAACTAGGTCGTGTGGCCCAACTTAGATTGTATGTGGATGCCTTACTACTCCTGAGGACGTAGAGCAACATTCTCCCACCTATGGATTGCCTTAGCCAGCCGGCTAGAATTGAGTCGCTAGAGCTAGACCAGTCACAAACATTTGGCTAATTTACGACTGGACATCTGCAACTGTTTAATATTCGCAGCATGACAGTGATAAATTGAAAGCAAAACATCACCAATTTACTTTAACTCATCTAGTTGTTCCTACTGCTGTAGGAAAATAATATTAATTTTCTAAAGAAGCGCAAGAATCTAATTTTTTATAAACGATAATAGAACTTGGACAAGAAATTTATGAGTGGAGGTTGATATTTAGCGAGACGTTTTCTGATACAAGTATCTTCTAATTAACTCTTATACAATTTGTTGTGTACAAAAAGGAAGTTTGTTCAAATAAATTATTATTTGTATTTATTTTCTCATAATATTCACCTAAGAAAATATGTTCTCATAATCTTTATTGCCTTCAGGTTTATTTGCTTCACTATTTCTACAGCGGGATATTATACGATTTCTCTGATTCTATGGTGGTAGAGTTTTCGTGTAAAAAGCTCGTCTATGGCGGTGGCACCACTCTTCTTGTCTCTGTCAGAAAACTACAGTTCAAGAACTGGTGTTTTTCGTTTTTAAGGGTGTGGTTAGCCAAACCGTACAGGACAAGAGGCATTCCAATTTAGTCCTCAGGAGCAGCAACGCGTTCACGTATGACCTCAGATAGGATCTCGGCCCTAGTTGAGATTGGGCTGATTTGCCAATAATAGAAAAAAACTTACTTTGTACTACATGTACTGTTACTGAAGCTGCCCTGGCGTTGGCTGGTACGCAAGTGTAGTTCCCCGCATGTCGAGGCTCAGCCTTGCCAATCATTAGTTCGCTGGTCTGCCTGCCGTTGTGGACGCTAACTCCATCTGTAGGGAAAACATGCATAAGTTCAAGAAAGATAGGAATGGGCAAAATCATTTATAAGAACAAATGTCGGTTATGCATATTTTTTTAATGTTAATAGAATGATGTTAATTGTTAACCTGATGTTAAGTGTTCGCTGCAGCCCATGGACATCCACATCTGACCTCAACTAGGACGAAAGTCCTATCTGAGTTGTGGATGCGTTGCTACTCATGGGGACTAAGTTGGAATGCCTCCTATCCGATGTCTTCTACCTAACCACATCCCTCAAACCGAAACACAGCAGTTCTCACACTTCTGCTTCACGGCAGAAATATTTATATATATACGGCGAGCCTTTAACAGACTCTACTACCAACAAAATTAATAAATAACGTTTTAAACTCATAACCCCATTACAAGAACTTCTTATGTCATAGGTACCATGTACACACACAGACATGAAAACAACAACATATTTTTCATTCAAATTTCCGCTTGGAATAGAACCCAGAAGCTTCTTAATGGCATACCAGCATGTTTAAAACTGCGCCATACGGGTTATTACTATTTAGGAAGGAGGAAGGTTGGTAACATTTAATAAAGGAGAAGAAAATGAGCATACCGGCCAGCATGACCACCAATTAAAAGTTCATTGCGGGCGTGGACTCTACATCCAACCTCAAATAAGACTGAAGTCCTAATTGGGATCTCACGTGCTGTACTTTTAACTGAGTTTCAATAGTGTCAGTGTTATACGCTCGCCTTGTCCTCTCCTCTCACAGATTAGAAGACTGCTATTCTCCTGCCGGCTTTATATACATATATATATATAACCTGATAATGAAATACACCAAAAATTACTTTACTTTGAGACCGAAACATATATCAAACTATCATAACTAAGAAACAATACACATATCATTTTGTTAACACAAAAAATTATATTCAATCAATGCATGCATGCATGCTAATTTGATTCATTACCAGTGTGTAGTGTACATAAAGAAGTGTAATGGCGAAATGTTTGCTAGAAGCAACGTGACTGGTAACAGACCTACTTCCTTTCAAATATTTCACCGTGTGAAAGATATACGGGACATTTTGACGACCCGTATGGCGCCGTGGTCAAAATGCGGTCCACCGTTAGGTTGGTCCTGGGTTCGATTCCCAGCGGGGCAGAAATTTGAGTGATGAATTTAGATTTCTGTACCTGGTCTGGTATAATTAAAAGCTTCTAAGCATTTGAATTTTAATCCGCAACTGAGGCAGTGCGCTGGACTTCAGTCCAAAACCGCTCAACTTTGAGAGGAGGGAGCAGCAGTAGATTACAAATGGGTCAATGGTGATGATGATACTGATGATCAATAAATAAATAAATAACGTTTCACACTCATAGCCCCACCAGTAGGTGACCTGTGTCGTGAATGCCATGGACACACACAGAAACAAGCACACAAAAACAAAGACTAGGTACAGAAATCTAAATTAATCATTCTAATTTCTGCCCCACTGGGAATCGAACCCAAGATCCTCCGAACGGCAGACCGCACGTTGGCCACGGCGCCATACGGGCCGCATGAATAGCAGCATAAGACCCAAATGTAACAGAACATTTCATGAAGTACATTTCAAAAGCACGAACACAAGTGGATAACACTCGTAGATAATAATTTTGAAACGTTTGTTCTTCTGAACGGCTTCCGGAATACTGGTTGTACCTTCCGTTTTTACGTACATACGTACGAGTACTTAATGCTTTGTGCTTACTTTGAAAATTTAGAAAGCCTTTTTTGGTATTTTTCAGTACATTCATGGAAAGAACCGAAAGTCTATTTCGTAAAACCATTTTTTAATTTGTACAAAATACAAAGAAATTTGTAAAAACAAAATCGGTCACAAGTTTAAACGCACCGCGATAAAATTTAACACATAAATCAATTGTTCGATAATCTTGGCACATATTGAAAATTAAACCATTCGTTTTGCAGTGGTGTTGACTTTCAGTGTTCGATAATTCACGAAAAATACCACAATCAATAATAAACTATGTTAAATACCGCTATAATATTATTTTTCAA
>DWKW01000959.1:0-14024 GCA_018250115.1 Doberes anticus
GTGAGTGTGAAAGTGTGCATGTATGTTGTGAGTGCATGAGTTGTGCATGTGTGTTGTGTCTGTGTGTGCGTGTAATTTCTATCTTCCAGTGAGAAGTGCTTCAGTCTCATCATATGTGAGGTTGTATAAGTAGTTAGTTATTTTGCCTTTACATTTAAAGCTACCAGACCAGTCGATTAACTTCGATCGACGTTAATCGATGCCGTCGATCGACGATCGATCGATCGATCTGGTAACACCCTAAATGTAAATATTACGAATTTTTTATTTTGAGGAAAAATGTGAACAAGTATACCTATGCAAAATGTTTTAAATCGCCTCAACTGACCCTTTCTTTCTAAAATTGAACACTTTTAAAAATAATTTCACAGGTTCATAAATAAAAAATTATATGTGGTGCAGACCTATTACGCCCATTGTTTGGACCATGCTCGCCGGCTCGCTTCGCGCTCGGTTTGCAACGTTTTTTTTGCTGTTTGATTTGATTGTTGCGCCGAATTTTATCAGTTGGAAATAGCGGCCGCTTTCGTGTTGACAAACTTCGTTATATCCCATAAATATACAAATATATATTTCATACTGAAATCGAACTATTTACAAAACATATACATACATATGTATGTGTCGAATTGTACGCCTCCTTCCTTTTGACGTCGACAAAAAATATTGTTAAATAAAAAAAAACTTTATAAAGTGGATTGTTGGAAATCTAACAAACCCATAAATTCCAACTTTTGCCAATGTTATCCATCACTGGTTCCGATGGATAGAAGAATGATATTTCTTTCCAAACATTAAAAGTTTTGTTAAACTTTTGAAGTCAGTTTCAGTGAATATATTTTTTCAAATAACTAAACCAATCCCAATACGATGGATGGATCGATAAGATCTAGAAAAAACAGCATTGAATTTCTTAAGGCGTAATGATTTTTCAGTGTGATTCACAAGTATCTCATTGCCATAGGAAATGAGAGAAAAATAAATAATTCTATATTTTCTGAAGTTCTAAATAAAGAAAACCTTATTAAGGAAGTGACCGGGAATCAATCGATGGGACGTGCTTCGGAGTCTTAAAGATAGCACACATAGATATAAAAGAGGGGCAATGTCGTCCTAATACTTATTAACCGACGTCACTCGAACGCCTTATAAATAATTATTTCCTGTTGCCCTTAATGAAAAAACAAACTATAAATGGAAAAAGAAATAATTACTAAAATATTGATTAGGGAAAATATTAAAGAATACAGTTAGTAACGTGAGTCAAAATTATGATATGAACAGTCTGATCTGTAGCCAAGTGGCACGTTTTATTAAATTTCGTGTACTACATCATAAATTATTCGCGACGATAAAGAAACGCTTCAATGACCAACGGGTAGAATACCCTATAAACTAGAACAGAACGACGCACGACTGCTTCTTTGCGGCTGTACGTTTCACGGTAGAACTAATCTAGTACAACTCAGAACCGTAGAACAGTCGACTTCAAACAGTTTTAATACATGTAAATAGTTATAAATTGAGCAAATCTTACAAGGGAGCAGTCTGAAATCAATCAATGTGACGCGTATTCTATCAGAGATAGCACACATCGATCCTGGCGATTGCTTTGTGCCACAGGAAATTAGTTTCCAAGTTGTGAGCGAATTCTCCCTGACCGGATCACCACCGACGTGCGCCAATGTCGCTTGCAAACAATTCTATGACGTCCTGAAATAAAGCAGATTTCTCGCCTTGTTGAACTATGCCTTATACGGATTTGAAATGTACATTGAATGTTCAAACGAAGGACATTCAAACTAATGACGATTTGACAATTTGTTTTCGCTGAATGGCGTGCGATAAGTAAAACAATATCTGCACGAAACTCGATAACCCATTTATCGATACACAGGCATCTAGGTGAACCGATTTCTGTCACCACTGAAACCATAAATTGTACCTTTTTGATGCCAGACCGTATTGTTTCGCGCCAAAACCGAATTTCTCCATTTTGTACGAGGAATCTAACAGCCACAAATTGCAATTTTACAGGTAATGCCGTAACCGTCGAATGCATTTAAATGATGGATGTATACCGCAGTGCTCCGTCACTTACAAAGCAGTGACAGCCCGCGGTTGGCGTGACTCCGTACCAGCTTGCACCGCGCTTACTAATCATCGCATCCATTATAAAGAACTCAAAACTTTTCAGCTTGTAAAATATTCTTAGTTGTCGTTAGCCGGAACGATATTGCAGTAATGTCTAATGTTCGTGGTAGTTTTTGTTTTGAGTTCGTGCTTTATTTCTACTCTTTTTAATTTGAATAGCAATTGGCACCGTAATACATTCTTGTTGTACTATATATTTTTTTTATTAGCGGAAGAAACCGCAACGTTATCTTCGATATTGAACTTTGCCTAAAACAAAATCTACAGACTTTCACGGCACTTAGAATTGAGAATCTTTCCCACAAATTTAGTCGACGGGGTTCGTCTTCATAATGAACAAGTTGACAGTTTTCACACAAATCCTTGTACAACGCAGGATTTTCATCTACCTATATAATATTATAATCCTATGCTATTCTACTAATATTATCTGTATCTACAAAATTATCTACATCTACTAAACACATTTTTATCAAATGATATGCAGATAGTCTAAATCCTAGAAACAGGAAAAAGATATGGTCTTGAGTTTAAGTGATTTACTTTAATATACTTTTTTATGGTGTGACGTTTTGCATGTCGTGTAATGTAATTATGTAGTTATTCCGACACTTAGCAAAAGCTTATTGCCTAGTTAGAATCATGGAAGTTAACAGTGTACAATATCTGGGTCGACTAATAAACAAACAAATAAACACGATTGATCAAGAAAAAATTATGAAACAGCTTGACCCCTCTGTAGTATGCAGTCATATGTTTGTTAGGTATTTTAAAACAGATTTGATTTTTACTACTCTTGAGCTGTGGCGTCTGATTGAAAATAAGCACGACAGGCTAAATTCTTACGTCTTAAATGTGTCGGTCCTGAGGTAGTTTCAGAGTACGGGACAGTTGCCGGCTGATGTATGTAAAGCATCACTGTAATTTTACATAAACTCCTCCAGTATTGCACATGAACCGCAGAAACCGTCTTAGTTAAATGGTATGTACGAGTATTAAGTGATGTAGGTTCATCGCTAAATTCATATTTTAATCATCGTGAATCTCGTCATTGATTCAACATAAGCTTATTTATTGAATAACGGATTATCACTATTTATGCCAAAAATCAACAGTCTTGAAGAACACGCAAACATAACAGCTAGTAATAATAAAGGATAGTATGTTATTTATTAAGTTAGTTATCTTAGCTTAGACTTGCCTTACATAATACTTAAAATACAATGCGTAAAGGAATTATTTGAAGAATTTACTACAAAAACAGATAGTATTTGTTAATGAGTGCCGAAATCTGAAAAACAGTTCCTTTAATAAATGATGATTGTTGAACTGATCGTAAAAACTTTCCTTTGAAACTCTCAATGTATAAATATGCAACTACATAAATGCTATTCGAAGGACAGCGGAATGTGAAGTGATAAAAACTGCAAGAAGGTTAATGATTCCTGGCACGAAACGATTTATATTTCAAGCCATTGATTTTCGAACTGAGTTGGAAAATGTACAGAAAACAATTACTTCCCACACGGGAAGTAATACTACATAAACAGTAAATAAGTAAATAGCTAAATATGGTGTATCAAAAAAAAAATGGATGAAAAGTATGTCAATAATTATCTAACAAGTTTAAGTAGTACATATTGGAATTAATCTAAGTAGGTATCTTATTTAATAAAAAATTTACTCGAATTATGAACAATCAAAAAAATTTACACTATATCGATACCTTAGAATACTTAATGAAATTTCAAAATCATAGACATAAATAGAGGAAGTTTGAAACAAATCATATCTAAGAAGGCTGAAAAAACCGCAAAAGATATTGTGGGTCGGGATGAGCACTTTAAACTTTTTCCTCAGATATTTATTGGGTGCCTCTACGAAAGTAAATAGATTAATGTTTTGAAAGTTCCAGCGATTGAACATTATTGAAGTATTGAGTATTGGAGTATGAATGAGCTGTCAAAAGGGGGAAATGAAAGCGTCAATTGTATTACAGGTCGTTCATGAAAATTTGATATATAGATAGAACCGCAAATCAAAATCGAAGTCGATTGACGTTTCGTTCGACAGCTTTCGGTGGTTAATCTTTGTCTTTTTGTATTGTTTAAATATTCGTCACAGAAATACGAAAAGTCTACCTACACTACTCTAGACCATGCTCTAGGAATATGGTGCTGGAGATGTATGCTTAGAATATCTAGGATCGAAATCTGCACTCAGCATTACTTTCGGCATTAGTTTACAGCCGAATATTTAATTCAATTCAATTTATTTATTTGCAAGATAAGGTTTTTACAGATTTACAAATTTCAAATAATATGAATAGATCTCTTATCTTAACCCATAGGGTGTGCAAATTGGTCACATTTGTTTATTCTTAATTTTATTATTCTTAAGTATATTAAAATTCTTCGAACACGTCTTGTCGTACAAGCTAAAGTAGAAGGCACCAGGACCACGCGGAAAGTCGCCCATGCGATAGACCGACCAAATCAAGTCAGATGTGGGTGATCCTTTACATGTGTGCACCAAGCCTACCACAGATAGGCAGAAGTGACGAATGCTCGTGAGGCAAATAACGGCCCAAAATAACAGTGGAACGTGATGACCACGACCACACTAACAAGGGTGACGACAATGAATAAAATAAGACTAATATCTATACTAATGATGGGACTTTCACAGATTGAAAGTATATATGTAGTACACATAATGGCGGTGTGTACACCATGTGCCTTGATACTCTCACAAGTTTGAACAGAATCGATCTTGTCCATACCATAGATAGGCCTTGAAGTCGAGAAATAAAAATCGACGCTGTCCATTAAGCTCAATACGCGGAATATTTCATTATTAATAATTTGGGGTATTTGTAAATGTAATCGTGATATCCGCTTGGCGTTAAGTGCCCACTGTAACCTTCTGTAGATACGAGTAGATCTGTGAAATCTTAAATTAAATTCAAGTTTTCTTCAAACGTTCTTACTTTCATACATTCTTCTCATACAGACTAAGAAGATTTTATCACGAGAATGGGATTGCATTGCTATTGAAAAATATGGTGATTTTATAGTGGTACAGTCTTCTGTCAAAGGCTCGCCTACCGCGGTACCACTGCAGCAGTCTACCTAACGACTACACTGCTCAGTGTAGTTTACCTAACGATTACACTACAATGGCAACGCATCCACGTACTACCTCAGAACGGACTTCGATCCTATTTGAGGTTGAATGTTAATGTTCGTGGGCTACAGCGACCATTAAAGGTCATGCAGGTCTCGTTTATATCATCATCAACCCTTTATTACCACTTTTGTCGTACTACTGGGCACGGGTCTCCTCTAAGAGATGAGAGAGTTTAATCCACCACGCTGGTCAAATGCGGATTGGCGGACTCCACATGCCTTTGAAAACATTTTGAAGAACTCTTTGGCATGCAGTTTTCGTCGCTATGTTTTCATTCACATTAAGGCATAATTTTTTTTCTGATACACACGTGTGTATTCGTAATTAAGAAAAATCAGAGGTGAGTGGCGCTTTTCGGACAACGACCCACGTTAGCGGAAGATCTAGATTCTTAATCACTAGGCTAGCATTTACGTAAATACAAATATATATTAGTGTCGGCAATTAAAGGCAAGTAATTGAACATGCTGTCACTTAAAATGAATCAGCCGGGATGAGTGTTTGCGGATATTATTTAAAAACATAAACATCCTTCCTTGAAACCATATAAGTTTACATAGCTTACTTAGGTGGCATGTGGAAGCAGGTACTGCTACGGCTTCGAAATTTCCTGGAAGAAGAGAGAAAAAGAAATAAATAAACACGACTATAATTACAAATATCCTAGCGCTGCCGTTGACAGCGTTTCGCAACTTATGTAAGGCAATTAACTCAGTCGAACCGAGCTGCCACTTCGCACAACGTGTTTCAGAAAGGGCGTATAGTTACTCTAATCGAAATTGTTTTTTATGAACTAGAATATATTTAGTTTTTTTTAAATACAAAAACATACAATTTTATCATTCGTAATCGGCAAGTGATATGATCACGAATGTCACAATGCTCGGTGGTGAGGTACTCTCGTGGGACCTAGCTAGCCCCCACCGTCAGGACAACTGGCCCAGGCGAGACAAGGGAAACCCTTTGTACCCGTTTTGGCTCCAGCTCGACTGGAGGAGCCACACTGCCTACAATTCCGGGGTGTGAGAGCTCAATGAAAGACGTCACTTTCAAGTAAAAAGCTGTCCCTTGACGTCAAGAAGTGTAGCGCGCCGATTGAAAGTAATGGCGAGGGTTTGGCTGAAACCCTGGATATTGCTGAGGCCTTTGTCCGGGTCTGGCACATAACCCTCCTGGCGAAGCTAACATCCTATTATCTTACCGAGCCTATTTGGCTCAGCGCGTGGATAAAAAAAAATTGTTTAATCCTTGTTTCTCCTACCTTTTTTGGTCTGTATCTTTAACCAAGTTGCTGGTGCAAACTGTAACTGACAATAACATAAACTTACAGTACATATTATATACCTACTCAACAAACTTGTGCTATATTAGATTTCTATTAACGGAGTTTTACGATGAGGGTGATCTCATATATACTACTTACGTAAGTACCCGTTGTAAATATGCCTAAAAGAGCTCGTAAAACGGACCTTGTAATTTTAACTAACCTATTTATGGTTACGAATCTTGGAAGCTAGTTTCTATGCAAGTAGGTAACTGGGAGATATAGTGTAATACGGGTATAACTGATTTTTTTCTTTACTGTACTTAATAGAGGAAATATGAAAAAAATCAACAATTACTTGGTTTATATTAATTTTACTTATTAGTGTGATTATTACGAGCTTTTAATAAACTTTGTTTTTTTGTATGTTTTTCCGGTAAAAAATATGCTTTAGAGGCTAATAGACATTTCATTGTTGCAATTAGTCACGGGGTTTTTTGATATTTAAGACATTCGATTAGAAGAAGACTTACCGATATCGATAATTACTGCTATTTAGAAGTTTTTGAGTAGATTTTTTGTCTGTATGTTTGTTCGTTAATCACGCAAAAACTGTTAGATTTGTATATGAATGTGTTTCTGCTGTAAAGAACAGCAGTTCTCATACTGCGTGAGAACTGCTGTGTTTCGGTTTGAATGGTGTAGTTAGGCTTCTGCCTAACAGGACAGGAAGCATTCCAACTTAGTCTACAGGATACATCCACATACAACCTCAGATAGGACTGCCATCCTAGTTAAAGTTTTATGAGGATGTCCATGGGCGGCAGTGACCACTTAACATCAGGTGGCCTGCATATTCCTTTGCTACTCCGTTTGAAGAAAAAATTCGAAAAATGTGACCGGAGGTAATTTTCGTACCGTACTTTTTAATATTCTGGGATTTACGAATACTTTTCTTACACTCTGATTTTTTACAAATTATACGTTTAAAGTACTACAATTCACTATTTCATACCAGAGAACTATCCAATTCCCGATATCTTTCCATGCAAATCTAAGTTGATTTGGAATGGAAAACTCATTAAGCAAAAGTAATATGATAATGGCCTTGAAATAGATTATGAAAATTCTACTTCAGTATTGGTACTATTGTCACAAAAACCGTATAATTCATGAGATGCTCTTTTGAGCTGTCACATAAAAAGTTTTATAGCTCAATTTTTATCGATTTACGCTGCGGAGTACAGTTTTATTGGGTCTTAAGTGGAGTCTGCCAGAGTAATCGTTTCTAGAGCCTTCCCGTGGTAACTTCTCGACGGTAAATCCAGTACAACTTCGTAAGTCATTTTAATGATAAAGCACTTAACGTGTAGTTCAGGGAGATGTTATAGAAATTTGTTTGTAATTGAAATTATACATAAATGTTGGTTACCGTTATTAGTTTATTCAAAGACTAACAAGATGCCCGACTTTGTATCGTATGTAGTATATGCGTATTACAATTTCTTTCCACTCAAAAATGTATATGGCGGTATGATCTTCGAAATACGTCCGCACATAAAATTTGTATAACCAAAAACTTTTTATAATGCAGTCAAAAGCTAATAATAATAATATGTAATTAATAATAACTGTGTAACCAGGTTCATGTAACATTTCTAGGGTAAGAGGCATGAAGCCGCTATCTCAATATAGTTTTTGAACCCTTCCTTTTAATTTCTGCGGCGTGAATTTAATGAATAAGATAATAACGAACGAATAGTATAAAATATACATTAATTTATCGCTATTTAGTATTAATTGTGGATATTTATAAAACACTCTTAGTTGGACGCGTTTTTGTCCGATAATAAACTGCAATGGTTAATATGACTTGAACATCAGTTCCCTGTTAATTTACAATATGTTTTATATTCATAGTCAAATCCACCAATAGCTCCAAAAAAGCATCTGCAGTGTGCTGTTGCTGGGAACGTTTTTTTTTTTTGTATATTAGAGGAGTATCAAACGAGTATGCAGGCTATCTGATGTTAAGTGGTCAGTACAGCCATGTATATCCACATATCAAATAGACAAATACACATCAAATAGGTCCAAAGTCCTATTTGAGGTCTAACATAGATATGTTGCAACATATGTTACTACTTCCCAAGACTAAGTTGGAATGCCTTTGCCCAGTATATTCTGCCTAAAGTGCCTAACCACACCATTCAAGCCGAAATACAGCATGCGAGAGATGCTGCTTTGCGGCGGAAATCGGTGCCGTCGCAAGCGAGTCTTCTACATAAGACTATCACCGTACTATAGCTGTATTATGGCGTCCAAGGCATCTGCGACGAACCGTTTCATATTGAGCATGGAAAAAAAGGTAGCTCAAAGTTACGAATGTGTTAAAAAACAATAATGTTAGTGTAGCTGGTCTGCGATCCGCAGCGTTGCAGTTTAATGCTTATGTGCATAAATTTGAATAAAACACCAAGTATTCCGTCTAACACAGTCGGACAAAACTTTTGACCAAACTATCATGAACGTGTGTAAAAGCATCTGTTATTTTTTTATTTTACCGGAATAGACAACGAGCATGCGGGCCACCCGATATTAAGTTTCTACGGTCCATGGACATCCACATCGGTACGTGAAGTCCGAAGATGCTACTCCTGTCCTCTGCCTAACCTTTAAACCGAAAAACAGTAGTGACGACGCAGCTGCTATACAGTAGAAATAGGTGTAGCGATCGTACCGCTACAGGCTCCATAAGACTGTCAACTAAACGTTACACATTAGAATCTATGCAACATTTGAATAATTTCTCGCATGTCCTAGCATAATATAATATTGCGCAGAAACCCTTTATTTAACTGCGAGTATTATGGAATTGGAGGTAAAGATTTGCTATTATCTGTGTGTGTCGTGTGAGTTTCTGCTCATTAAATATCATATGGGTTCATTAACAGTATTTATGGTTATTTTGATGATGGTAGATTATTATGCGGCGGCACCACTGCTGCACCTATTTCTGCCGTAAAGCAGAAGCGTCAGAACTGCTGGATTTCGGTTTGAAGGGTGTAGTTAGGCCGAAGATACTGGACAGGAGGCATGCCAACTTAGTCCTCAAGAGTAGCAACGCAACCACGTACAACTTCAGAGAGGAATTCCGTCCTAGTTGAGATTAGATATGGATGTCTATGGACTGCATGCTCGTTTGCTAGTCTCTTAATTTAAAAAAAAAACTTAATTAATGTCGTTACCCACATAATAGCATAAAATGATAGATAGTAATATTTTTGACACCTATAAATGATATCAAAATCTCCTAATAGGACCAGCCTCTGACAACGACTTAAGAATTTGGATTCAAATAACTTGGCTATATTTTACACCTGTAATAGTAATCAAATGGTAAATACTGTACCTCTTCACAAATATCAGAGCTAGAGAACAACATTCGCGTCTGTATTTTTCCGTAATATGAACTTGCAACTTATTGCATGTCAGCATATTCTAATTGCGAGAGTTAAACAGTCGCAATTAAAATGCAGGCAATGCCGCGATTACTTTCAGTTCTAATAAAACTTGAAAAGTAGATCATTATCAACCCATTATTGTCCCACTCCCACGGATCTTCTCAGGGATGAGGGGGTTTATCCACCACGCTAGCCAAGAGCGGAATGGCGGACTTCAGATGCCTTTGAGCATTCTTAGGCATACAGGTTTCTTCACAATGTTTTCCTACTCCTTTAAAGCAAGTGATAATTAATTTCTCATACACATATAATTTTAGAGTGAGTGATAGCCTAGTGGTGCAGCATCTCGACCCCGCTACATTGGGTCGAGACTCAAATCCCGGCACGCACCTCTATTTCTCGAAAATTATTTTTCAAAGTTTTAGAAATTATGTGCGTATTATTAATTAATTGTCACTCGCTTTAACGGTGAACGAAATCACCGTGAGGAAACCTGCCTGCCTGAGAGTTCTCCATAACGTTCTCAAAGGCATGTGAAGTCTGCCAATCCGCACTTGGCCAGCAAGGTGGACTATGAACTATACTCTCTCATCTCTGAGTGAAGACCCGTGTCCAGCAGTGGGACCATAATCAGTTGATAGTGATAGTGATATAATTTTGAAAAATCAGAGGTACGACATTCGAATAACGACCCACCGGAGCGGAAGGTTGAGATTCTTGACCACTAGGCTATACGAGTACTCACTCTTAAAGTACATAGAAAATTAGATCCGCACTTGGCCAACGTGGTGGACAATCGCCAAAACTCTCCCATCTCTGAGAGAAGACCCGTGCCCAGCAGTGGGACCATAATGGGTTGATAGTGATATAATTTTGAAAAATTAGAGGTACGACATTCGAATAACGACCCACCGGAGCGGAAGGTCGAGATTCTTGACCACTAGGCTATACGAGTGCTCACTCTTAAAGTAGATAGAAAATTAGATCCGCACTTGGCCAACGTGGTGGACAATGGCCAAAACTGTCTCATCTCTGAGAGGAGACCCGTGCCCAGCAGTGGGACAATAATGGGTTGACGGCGACGTAACGTCGACTTATAAGCTTCCAAAGTCAGCTAGTGATTAATTCACAATTCCAAAAAACTTAAAAAATACTAATTTTACTTTCTTAGCGCCATCAACTTTGTTGTTTTCCTTTAATTAAAAAAAATTATACGTATAAAACTTCTGTCTTCAGAATCGTTTAAGCCAAACGTACATTCAGACTTCTAACTGAAAATTTAATCATTGAAAAATTATGCTTTCTACTGTGCGGTAACTCACGTTCTTGATAAGTAAATTACTTACGTTTGAAATGACGTGTAGAAAAGCAAAACGGATGCAAATTGCAAGGAAGGTGCTTCTGGGTTAGGGTTACCAGGCGACAGGAGTTTTATTGACATTTCAAGTTTTTTTTCAACACCCAATTTTACATCCAAATCTATTCAATAAATTTCGCGTTACTGACGCACAATTATAAAAAGGGTATAGATGGACCAAATTAAAAAAAAGTCTTGTGCTCAAATATGTATCTGGTCGCTTTCCAAAAACATCTTCAAAGTATACACACGCCCTGATACAATTTTATAATAATAGAGATTTTAGCAACAAAGAAAAAAGAAAAGAATAAAATCATTACAAGATAAATAAATTATTAGTTTACTTTAATCAATATCTATCTTTTATTGATATTCGTAACTTGATAACTATTTCAAAAAACTCTTAACTTGATATTTTCTCAAAATAGAGCCTTAACAGAAGATAAATAAATGTATAAATAATAATAGTCAACAACAAAATGTCAGGATTATCTTTTTTTTTACCTAACAACCCTATTCACAGGGCACGGTAAGCAGAAGTTCCCGGTTGTTATCATAATATTGCAGTAACTAAATCGTGCTGGAACCCTTTCGGCCAATTGCAGTCGTCGCCGCCGTCGTCGTCAACTCATTATCGTCCATCTGCTGTGCACGAATTCTAGAAACGATAAAGCTTTAGGCTATAGCGCGCCACGTTGCCCGTGTGAATTAAAGCATTAGAGGACATTCACACACATTCATGACATTATGGAGAACTCTTAGGCCTACAGGTTTCCTCACGATATTTTCATTCAACTAGCAAGTGATAATCAATTTCTAGTAAGCAAGTATTTCGAAAAATCTTATGTGCCCGCTTGATTTCAAACCCTGACCCAGCGGTCTCACATGGTAAGATAGGTGGGTTTTATAAGTATTTACTAATTAAAGTTTCTTTAAACTCAAGCTCAACTGTGACGCTTATGTGTCTATATAATAAATATCTCAAAACTAAAATAATTCAAAAAGCGTACAGAAAAAGAACTAGTTACTAGATTAGTCACCATTATAAGCTTTATTATCTAAAAGGACATGCTTATAAATGTAGGACATGCGAGACTCCGCCAAGATTGTTTTATGTCAGAAATTCATTAAAAATGCACCAACGCTTCCTGTTTGTCCGCGCCGCGCTCCTCGCTGTAAATTAAAAGCCTTTTGCGTATATAAAGGGGTTATCATCTTTAAAATCCCAATTAATACAAGCATAAAAGGACATGGCTGCTGAATGTTCTTCCAAAAAGTGATATTACGTTGTTTAGTTTATATATTTGTATCAAATTTCAAGTTAGTCGAACAAGTAGAAGTAAAACAATTGTACGGTCGGGGACCCCGGTGGGAACGACGTTTCTTACATTACATTTTTCAACTCTAAACGTGTAAACCTGTGTAATATGTGGATATATATTGATTATATAAAACCTATCGGTCGGTAAAAAGGGAAATAAAAAGAAAAGAAAATGTAAAAAAAAGATATGAAAATGGAAAGAAAATTTAATGAGAAAGGAATGAAAATGTAAAGAAAAGGGAATTAATATGAAAAGAAAAAGGAATAAAGAGAAAAAGTAATGAAAATAGACAGAAAATTTACAGAAATAGGAATGAAAATGGAGAGAAAGGGAAAGAAGAATTAAAACGGTCGGTCGGTCCGCCGCTCGCTCTCTCTTCCTCTAACTTGTATAGGGAAAGGTCGCCTGGAGAGATGTAGCGCTTTTTCCTTACGTGACGATTTCTGTCACTGTCGCTCTACTGTAAGCCGCATAAAGTAACTTCATTCCAAAAATATGTACCTATTATACAGTCGAGATCCCTGCACCAACTATAAAAAGAACTGAACACGGACATGGTTTTTGGAAGGAAGACATCTGACACTCAGTGGGTTATAAAGAAACGTAATATTATTGGCTATTATCTAGTCGTATATCATTGAATCTAAAAGAAACTTAAGTAAGTATGAAATAAACAATCTGTTTTTTTTTAAATGGTGACAGCATGGTAAAGATAATACACCAATCTGTAACAGATTATAATTACCATACTGTACCGTACCGTATCGTTGGGTGTTCCCGTAACAAATACCTAGCCATTAAATTAGAATCAATTCATCAACGGCGAGGGATTTGACAGCTGAAAACAAAATAAAAGTTCCAACTTATTTCTCATGCAGGATATTTTTCGGTCAATAAATTGGTGATTTTATATTCAAGTAGAATTGACTATATTTCACTTTAATTTTAATGTGGGTATTTAAATTTAACTAACAGCATTAAAACAAGTCTAATTAATTTACTAATAATTTATTTAATAAGTCTAATTAATTTAAACTACCTCTATCTTGTTAAAAAGAAGCAATTTTCAAACTCTCAGAATATTAAAAGTTGATACTTGAAAATCGATAACCGCGGATCATCCCACTTTGAAAACGCTTATTGAAAGGTCAACAAGAGATTCACAAACGGGAATACTGAGAAATATTAAACAAGATAGATATTGCTTATTGCTATAGTTTTGATAACGACGTTTTCACTGCGAATTAAAGAACGAACTTTATTTTAATGGACCT
>DWKW01000960.1:0-14024 GCA_018250115.1 Doberes anticus
TTTAAGTAATATTTGATCGTCATTTGTGTTAGCAACTCTTGGTTATTAATTAAGCTTGTTAGTGGAATGGCCTGAATTTTTTTTATTATTATTCTTATATTTGCATAAGTAACCTAAATGAGGATCTCCTAAATAAACTAGTTTCTCTAATTAATGATTGAATTTGTTGTGTTATTTGAATTCAGAAGTTCGGCAATGTCACCTCTTTTCAGTTTCAATGTATTTGTATTGCTGTAGTAAAATAGACCTTATTGACATATCACTGTAATAATTAATCATAATAAATGGCAAAATGATATAGTTGAAGGTTTTAATGAATTCTATTAATTCAATTATTTTCTTTCTTAATTTCAGATCAATACGAGGCTGCATAAACTCCACACTTCCCTTAAGCACACCACCATTATAATTGTATATATTATCAAGTTTGTATATTAAGTTAAAATTGTTTTGAATGTCATTCCATTGCTTCCTATTGAGATCAGTAATTAATATTGAAAATTAGCCTTTCAGTAAAAATAGAATATCATTTCCTTGTTCCATTCTGAACTTCCAAAGTTGTTTAGAGCTACTGTCTCACTGCTAGGGACTGGTTTCCTAAGACATAAATTTTGTATGTCTAGTGTAAAACATTATCAACTTTTTCATAAATATAGATCTTTCATCATCAACCCATTAATAGAAAGGTCATAAGTATATGCAGAGATTTGAACCTGAGTCACCAAAGCCGGTCAAGACTCTTAACCGCTAGACTATCGCATCGATAGCACTTCCTTTTTTGTTACCAAGGATATTATAGTACCTTATAAATAAGATCAATAAAATAAATTACTTCACATCAATACTAATTCAAGAATACACAGGCTTGCTTGCATTGCATAAGCAAAGAAAACTGGAAGCAGCTTTAGTTTCACAAGTTGTCAAGCTTAGTGCCACCTCAAAGACTTTTTAAGTGCAATGTTACACTTATTTTTAATACTTCTCATCAGCGATGTCCCATACAAACTGGCTACTATTGTATCTCATGACATAATACTTTTTCAAAACTAATGTAATACATTAAAACATGTATATCTTTAAATTTATATAAACATGGATATTTAGGTAATAACTAATACCCCATTATAGCTTAATTGCAGGGACCCAGAATTAAAAAAAAAAAAAACCCTACATCTCTATTATTGTAAAAAAAACAACTCATAAAATATAATTCTGCTATGTTTATAAATTGGCATATTTTAAACAGAACCAAAAAAAAGATCATTTGTAAAAACTGCATTTAGACAGACCTTTCGATCTAGCTTATTCTTATTTTCATATACTAAGGCTAGGATATGACAACGGTTCTCAATTACTCGAATCAAAATACATGTTTTAAAATTTGTGTTTAGTCCCAATAATCTAGTGTAGATTCTACACTAACATTGATTTGTTAATCCACCAAATAAAGATTTATATGGGATTTTTTTAAAATGCACATATAAAGTTGTTGAATTTGTTGAGATGGAACTGTGTATTTAATTTATTTGCCTGTATCATGGATCTGAGGACTAAATACACAACATAATATTATTAGCTTTGTTTTTTTGTGGTTTACCCTCATCGGCCCATTATTGCCCCACAGTTGGGCACAGGTCGCCTCTGAGACACGGTCAAGTGGTGGACTTCATACACCTTTTATAACATTATGAAGAAATTAGCCATGCAGGTTTCCTCCATGCGGTTTTACAATCACTACATAGTTTAAAACAAAGTCGCTTCCCGCTGTCTGTCCCTATATATGCTTAGATCTTTAAAACTATGCAACGGATTTTGATGCAGTTTTTTAAATAAATAGAGTGATTCAAGAGGAAGGTTTATATGTATAATACCTGTATAAGATAGAAAAACACTGGTAATTTTACAGGTTTCTAATTTGATGTCGTAGATACACTTTTTTTTCTGCTTACATTCCAAACGCTGGCTGAACCCTACGAGAATCCATATAATTTCGAAAATTTGCATATATCAAGAAATAGAGGCACATGCAGGGATTTTTACCCTGACTTACCGGAGCGGGTGGTCATTATTCTTAACTACTAGGCTGTATAGTAGTTAAGTAGTATTCACAGCAGTTACCGAGCTAGGGTTGCTTTTGCACACTTTAGAATGGAAATATTGAAACATGAAACCCGTATTGTAAAAATATTGTACACACTGTCTTGTAAATAATGTTTAATAATAAAAATGTAATGAAACATCACACACGCATCTTCAAATTATGCAATAAAATTAAAATAAAACTTGATTTTAAAAGTATCTTACAATATAATAGAATTTGGCTTAAATTAATTGCTACTCTTCTCCAAAACTTCGATTTCATTAAGTATGTCGGTTTTCTTTGAGATCTTATCCTTCTGTTCCTTGTCTATGTTTTTAAGTACACCGATTTTAAGTTTTTCTTCGAGGGTTTCAATTTCTCTTAACTTCTTGCGCAAGTTTTTCAACCTCTTCACAGGGTCTGCTTGGGAAGAGGGAGGAGTATTCGATGACTGTGATGAGGGACTAGAGAAGGTGGGTTCTATAATTTCACATTTGGCCAGCTTGTCTGTTGCTTCATCTACGCCTGAAACAAAAAAGTGACTAAGATGTATAAATAAAGTAATGATGGATATAGAGGATCTCTATGGCACAATAGTGAGAAATAACCATCTGCACCACTCTATGGTGGGTCGAGGTCCAAATCCCGGCACGCGGAAACAGAGGTTATTTGAAATGTAGTATTTTCAAAATTTGCAAAATTATATGAGTATTATGAATTAATTATCACTCGCTTTAACGGTGAAGTAAAAAACATTGTGTGGAAACCTGCATGCCTGAGAGTTTTCTCGAGATAACTTTCTCGAAGGCATATGAAGTCCAACAATCCAAACTTTGCCAGTGTGGCAGACTATGGCCTAAACTCTCATCTCCGAGAGAAGACCTGTACCTAGCAGTGAATTCCCGATGATTCCTGTTTTTGTTGTTGTAGTCACTGGATACCGTGGCACCCACAACTACCCTGTGTTATGAGTGCCATAGACGCCAGCCAGTTTGGGGCTGTGAATGTGAAACTATGATCAACCCATTATTGTCCTCTTCTGGTCCTCACTCTCACCAAGTGCAGATTAGCAGACTTCACATAACTTTGAGAACTATATGAAGAACTCTCAGGCATACAAGATTCCTCATGATGTCTTCCTTAACTGTTAAAGTGACTGGTAATAAATTGATAATAGGCACATAGTTTCGAAAATTTTGAATAGACAATTTACTGAGAAACACAAGTGCGTGCCTTAGAAGTTTGAAAATTAACCCACCATAGCGAATGTGAATCTGCAGTATATGTAACTATGAAATATATATATATACAAATTTCAACCAACCTGACTTCTTTTTCTTTTTCTTCTTTTCCACATTGCTGATCATGCCAGTTACTGGATGTATATTGCCACTGTTGCCTTTCCTCTGCTTCTGGGCTTCTGCAACTATCTCGGGTGTAAGTCCAACTGGTAGCCCTGTGTTCTGTCTAGCTGCAAATTGCTTTCCCTTGCTCTCATACAAAGGTACCTCCTCTTGAGGTACATACCCATCTCTTACACGCCGAGGCTTGCGCCAGGTGCCATCGGGTCTCTGGGTCGCCGGGATGAACTTAGAACCTGAAATTACCAAATAACTTGCAAAGAAAAATAGTTGACTGACAATAAACAGACAGATCATCTGATGGTAAGTAGTTACTGGTCGTTTCATAGTCATAATCATACATTTTAAGTCTTAAAAGATTACTTTAAGACCATTTTTATGAACCTCATGTCAGGTATACCTTAGGTGGAGCTTATTCCAATGCTAGTACGTTCGTGTCAAAAACGATCAATCGCAGCAGCCAATTAAGGAAAATAAACAAATGCATGTATAAATTTCTGTTATCGGCGTTTGTTTTAATCCATACGACTGATCCGCTATTTCGTTACGCATCGAACGCGATTTTAATTGATACTCCAACATTCACGCACTGCTTACTTTTTTGTATAACTCGTAGATTGGTGAAATCATTAATTAATCGTCTATACTGCCACTGTTTAATTTATGAATAAACAAAAAACTGAGAGCAAAGGACTGAGTCGATACCCAACACTGTCTCACCGTCAGCGTCATGCTCGTACGCTGTTGTGGCCATCCTCGCTCGTGGACTTTGACGACGCGACGTCCTGTTGTTATCCCAACATGTACCAAGTCTTGATATTTTATTACCCTACGCTTTACCTACGCTATTTTCGTACAAAAGTATCCGAATATGACAGTCTATGTTTCGTTTCGACAACTATTTGTTTGACATTTGAAACGATTCAATTGAGTTCAAAAGACAGAGAATGTTTAAACCATAGAGAAAATACGTTTATAGGATTGAAATTGTCAAATCGTTCTTATATTTCGCTAATTGTTCATTCACCACAGACTAGAATAATACTAGTAATACCATAACAAAGAGCATCTCTCCCTTGCCTCTGTATTTAAAAATTAATCCTTTGCTTTAAGCGTGCACACCATTGTTCATTTTCGTGAGTATTTTGAAACTAGTTTCAAGTGCCTAATAATTACATAACTTACTGTCTAAGATTAAGTTGCATGCTAAATTAATAGTTACACGTCTGTCTTTGATAATAATATAAACTTATACAAGTATCGTAGCAATATTTTAGAATGAAATTGGAGTAAGTATATTACTGAAAGAGGATTCTCTTTCATAGCCTTAACTTTAACCCGTGCCAATATTAGTAAGATTTTCAAGTAAGAGTGTAGCAAAGTTTAACGTTACGTTTTATAAGATATACACTGTCAAACGTTTCAAAAATTTTCAAACATAATTGACTTAGTGAGTAAACGCAAGTAGTTAATGTTGAACAATTATTCGAATTAATAAATGGTAGTGTTGATTTTTCTATGGCAACAATTTCATTTACCATTAATTGTGTAATTATTTAAAGCTGGTTTCCAACATTAAGAAACGTTCTACATGTGGGATTAAAGCCAATCCAAGCCCAACTCATATCACTTTGGCCTTGAAGTTTATCGGACTCGTCACAATATTTACATACAGACATCAGTAAACAATTACATTTCCTAAAAAAACTCAATTTAAAGCAACGGAAAGTTTTATACATTTCTTACTATAAATTGAAAATTGTTTAATTTTTTGCAAAAGTAATCCAAGTAAGCCAGATTAAATTGATTTTCTCTCTGATATCATTAACGATAGTTTGTATAATCTACATTACACATAGTATTTTTTTTTTCATATCTGTACTTTTTGACTTTGTAAATTTTGTATTGATTATTTCGTCTGTCATTTTGAATAATTTTGTGTTTGTTTTTTGAAGTTGTATCCGTTTTATCAATCTTTTTTTATTTAAATATATTTACATTAACGTTATAACAAAAATGCCAAAACGAAGGAAATTGCTGACACCCGTGAAGAACAGGGCAAAATCAAACGCAAACAAATCGGACCCTTTAAAATGTTAGCAACAACATACTTACACTTACTTGCTGGTTTTGTTACTTTTTCGTTCTGTTACAATATTTTTATTTATTCTTATATTTAATACTTGAATTCATAATAATATATAAATTTTATCTTTAATATTTTAGTAAAATCCCTGTAGGTAATCTATTCTAAAATATTACAAATGTTTATTTTGCAGCTTCAGTGCCAGAGGAGTCAACTCCTCGAGGGAGACTAAAAGGTGCTCTGCTGGAGGCACTGGAACCGGCTGTGGAGGAATCTGACGCCTCAACGGAACACAGCCCTGTTAAGAAAGAAAGGTTTTAAAGAAATATATGTTTGTGAGCTATTAACTTCACTTGGTGGCTCGAATGTGCAATGTGCCATTGACAATTGACTTCCGTCGAAGCATCAGTGAAAGTTGAGATTTCCAAAAATCATACAATGACACTTTTTAAGAGATTTTGAAACTGTTTTGGAAAACATTGAAAACACTGTATTAGTTAAATTAAACAGTCCGTAAAAAATTACTTAGTTTTAAGTGAACGCTTTTTGTCCAACCCTATCTTTCCATTTCATATAAAGAGTATTCTTTCTTTCATGAAGTAAAGTAAAAAAATATATATATATTGTAATAAAATACACAATATACACTTGGTAAATGTTTAAAATATCTGTTCTGTTTTTTTCTTGTATATAAAAGGAGAGACTACACATCAGAAGAGGAAGACAGATCAAACAGAGCCATATCGCCTCCGCGCCAGTCCTATGTGCTGAAGTTGTTTGACCGCAGTGTGGATCTGTCCCAATTCAACGAGGACTCTCCCTTGTATCCCATTTGCAGAGCCTGGATCACTAATCAACCTAAGGCCAACTATAAGGATCATGGGTGAGGATGAAATGGTATTTTTTAACTATTTAAGCTTCAATGTCATTACTGTACATAAAAGGTAAACTAAAGCTGAACACCTTACGAAATTACTTCCTTTAAATACGCAGCAAAGTACCGGATCTGCCAGAGAAAACTGAAAAAGGTCTGGAATTACCAGGACCTGAAGGGCCACCAGTTACCAGGATACCAAGTTTGACACCAGATCAGTTAAATCGCAGCAAGGAAAACATAAATCTCAACTATGTATGTTAAACTGAATATATATTTTATATATATAGTACTATACTAGTGAGTGATAGCCTAGTGTTTAGCATCTCGACCCCGCTTCGGTGGGTCTACATAGGTTCAAACCCCTGCACGCGCCTCTATTTCTCGCAATATTATTTATTCAAAATTTTCGAAATTATGTGCTTATTATGAATGAATATCACTAGCTTTAACAGTGAAGGAAAACATCGTGAGGAAACCTGTATGTCTGAGAGTTCTCAAAGCCATGTGAAGTTTGCGAATCCGCTCTTGGCCAGCGTGGTGGACTATGGATTAAACTCTCTCATCTCTGAGAGAAGGCCCGTGCCCAGCAGTGGGACAATAATGGGTTGATGATGTACTATACTGCAGGAAATGAGCATCGGCCTGATGTTTATTGACCACTGTACTCCATGGACATCCACATCCAACTTCAAAAAAGGGAAACCATTGCTGCTTAACAGCAGAAGTAGGTATTGTAGTGGAGACACAGCAGGCTCATTAACTCAGTCACATGAATATTCATGCTGAAATAGTTAAATTTCGATGACTTGTCTGCTGACTGCTACACCTATTTCTTCCATGAAGCAGCAGTGCGAGCAGTGCTATGTTTCAGTTTGTATGGTTGTGGTAAGGGAAAATACACAGGACAGGATGCATTCCAACTTAACCCGCAGTCATAGTAACATACAATCTCAGGTAGGACTTAGTAAAATATTTTGACAACTGTGAAACTGTGTTGTATCCTGTGATATCAACGTACTGAGTGATTGATGCAGATTCATATAAACAGAACAACAATCACGCTTTCACACACTAGGTATGTTTTACAAGACACTCGATCATAGAGTAGAAATCGGGATTTGTGGGTTTGCTACTCATAAACCTTTTATGCTGCCACTCTGGGATGTACAAAGCACCGATGACACCCACCTATCCTGATGTGCCTCATATTTCCAGCGTGAAGCCCCGCCGCCCAGCCGCGAGCAGCTGATCGAGGGTCACGTGACGCGCTGGTCGGCCGTGCGCAGCGCGTGGCTGCAGCAATCCGCGCTGGTTGAGGCACGATATGCGGCCTCACAGAATCTTCTCAACAAGATCAATGTCAAGTTAGTCTCTAAATTATTTTATTATTTGTGTTGAACAAGCAGTAGATTTTAAAAATTGCTCATAATCTAAGGTCACAACAGCCGTAGTATTTTTATTATTTGCATCCTATTTACTTTTTATTTTAGTATAAATTAACAGAATTGATGGTGGTAGAGTCTTATGTCGAAGGTTCGCTGCGGCGGCACCACCGCTACACCTATTTTTGCTTTCAAGCAGCAGTGTAAGAACTGCTGTTTTGGCTTGAACGGTGTAGTTAGGCAGACGACACTGGATGGGAGGCATTCCAATGTAGTCCTTACGAGTAGCAATGCATCCACACAGCCTCACGTGTGGATGTCCATGGGCTGCAGAGACCACTTAACATCAGGTGGCCTGCATGCTCGTTTGCTATTCTGTAATTATAAAAATTAAAAAAAAAGAATAGCAAAAGAGCATGCAGTGCTTCTGATATTAAGCGATTACTGCAGCCCATGGACATCCACATCCACACCAATTTGGTTGGAAGTCCTATCTGAGATTGTATGTGGACGTGTTGCTACTCTTGAGGACTAAGTTGGAAAGCCTATCACTATATCTCTCTGTATCACTCTCTGTAGGAACATAATCAAGTTAATAATTTTCTTTGTTTCAGCACCATGTGATATAGTCACCATATTAGTCAACTGTTGTTGAAGAGAAGGGAATTTAGCTCTAAAGAAAATCAACAAAGGTCCTTGAAGAGTCTCGAGAGAAACGTTAATCAAACAGAAAATTTGTAACAGCTAGTATTTATAAGTGATTTTTAATTTGTAAATCTTAATCAATGTAATTTGAGTAGGGCAGTCACTATGTTTGACATAACTACCCTGCTTTATCATATCATTGTTGGCAATATAAAATTAAAATTAAGGGGAGGAATTAAAAATAATGATATGATTTGGTAAAGTGCAAGTAGATATAGTAGCGATAACTGATTTTATGAAGGTAATGCTGATTGTAAATAAAAAATGTACGTTTTTTTAATAGATATGTGATTTTTCTAGAAATTTAATTTAGAATCGCTGAATCGTAATGATTATTAAAATACTTGTATGCATGTTGTAAAATTATTTATTTAATAAAATATCTTTATTATGCGCCCTTGTGTTTTTTCTTCTTCTTTCCACTGTCTTGCAATTGGGGGCATTCAGAACGTCTGTGACCTCTCTCGTTGCAGTTATAGCAGGACTGAAATATTAAGTATAATACATCATTCATATTGAACGTTCATCTGCCAATCCGCACTTGGCCAGCGTGGTGGACTACGGCCTAAATACAAATAAAAATCTATGAGACGAATCCCGTGCCCAGTAAGACAATGATGGATTGATAATGATTAAATATTTATACCGAAGTCATACACTCGTCTCGCCACGATCGTGAGCGATAGGCTAGTGGTTAAGCATCTCAACCCCGCTAAGTTGGGTCAAGTTCAAGTCCGGGCACGCAACTCTATTTCTCGAAATATTATTTATTCAAATGTGTGTATTATGAATAAATTGCCACTCGCTTTAGCGGAGAAGGAAACCTGCAGGCCTGAGAATTCTCCATAACGTTCTCAAAGGCATGTGAAGTCCGCCAATCTGCACTCGGCCAGCGTGGTGGACTATGGCCTAAACTCTCATCTCTGAGAAGACTCATGCCCAGCAGTGGGAAGATAATGGGTTGATGATGAATTGTTTATTTTCACTATATGCTTACCTGCGATTCCACTACAGCGCGACATACATGACTTTTCCCCTGACAGCATCGTCCACAAGTATCGCAATGTACGTATGTAGGTTTCACACATCTCTTGCAAGCATTGCAATGCTTGTACGTCATGCCGTTCTTACTGGTGCACTCCTTACATTTGTTGCAATGTGCATTAGTAGCGGAGACCCAATACTTGCACTTGTTGCATAGCTTGTAGCTGCTGTCGTTTGAGAGATCTATGGTGGCGAGGGGCAGGTTGGTGAAGAAGCGGACCGGTGAACCCAATTTGCGACCGCCTTTCGCGTTCGTGAATTTCTTGTGGTTTTGGTATTCGACCTGAGGAATTTGGACACGTTTTATATTATATTGGAAAACAGTTCTAGTTTTAGTCATGTACTATGTGTACAAATTTAACTTTTATAACGCTTCACACTCACAGCCCCACAGTAGTCTTTAACCTGTGTCGTGGGTGCCATGGACACATATAGAAACGACCACACAAATACCCAGACCAGGTACAGAAATCTAAATGCATCATTCAAATTTCTGCCCCGCTAGGAATCGAACCCAGGACCCTCCGGACGGCAGTCCGCACGTTGACCAAGACACCATAAGGGTCGTCGTCTTTATGTATATAATTCTTCTGTGCGTGTGTATGTCACCTCCTAAACGGCTGGACCGATTTAGATTAAATCGTTTTGTGTGTATGTGTTCGAAGTGTATTCGAGAATGGTTCAGATTCACAATCGGATTAGAAATTAACTCTCACTCGCTTTAACGGTGAAGAAAGCTGCATGCCTGAGAGTTCCCTGATATTGTTCTCACGCTGGCCAGTGCGGTGGACTACGGCCTAAACCCTCTCATCTCTGAGAGGAGACCCATGTCCAGCAGTGGGATATTAACGGGACGATGATGGTAAGGTTGAAACAGATGCACAATACTTTCTATTCATTTGGAATTTTGACTAGGAATTTGATTTATTTTAACATGACACTTCTGTCCCACTAGCTGGGAGTTCTGGGATAGGTCTCCTCAGAACTTTGTGTATATTAAAGGAGTAGCAAACAAGCATGTAGGCCAAATGATGTTTTTCACATTGCTGCTTTATGGCAGAGATATGTGCTTACTCATTATTATTCATTATCATTATTTAACATACCTGATAATCATGCATCTTAATTTCAGGCATCAAATTTCTTATATAGGGTTCTGAGAAGTACGGGAATGCCCATATCACTGGCATAATTTTATCTTTATCTTCACAGAAAGTATTGTATGTAGCTGACAACTCCTTCACAGTCTGGATAAGTGGTTCCACTCTGCCTCCGAACGGTGGGTCCATTACTATACAGAGGCCCTTATCCCTAGAAAAAAAAATGATAACATTTGATGTATATAAATAAATAAATAATAACGCTTCACACTTACAGCCCCACAGTGGGTTTTATTTAACCGGTGTCGTGGATGCCATGAACACACACAGAAACAAGCACACAAATACCCAGACCAGGTACTTTATGTCGCAAATTCATCTGTACATCACGGATAGGACTATCATTTGTATTGGATTAGTTGGTTAGTAGAATATGGATTTCCACAACTTGGACTTTGGACAACTTAACATGTGATCACGACAATGCTTGAATGCTTTCTATTTTATTTAAGGGGACGCCTACAGTAAAAAAAAATTACAAATTCCGTCATACTGGACAAATCTGAAACCGTATGTCGATACATTGCAACTTCAGAGAACTAAGTTGGGATGCCCCACGCCCTGCAAACCGAAACTCACACTCCTGCTTTACGGCGGAACTGGTGCAGAGGTGGTACCGACATAAGACTCTACCATTTCACCGTAACCATTCTACCTCTGTTCTGTAACCATCAAAATTAAAAGAAATAATTTAATGCAACAAACTTACTTAGAACTCTTCATGAACTTCTTTAATATCCTCTCATCTTCGATGCCATTAAACAGATAGTCATTAAACATGTTGTACCATAGGTACTTGCTGGGTGGGTTAAACAGACGGTGTCGCGCATCGTAGTCCAGTAACAGCGAGTCATAGTCTGGGTGCGCCTGCGCTGCCTCGTGGACTGAGGGTGTGCCGATGCAGAGGATATTGCTGAAAAGTAGTTTTTATTTTATAATTTGGAATAGCAAACGAGCATGCAGGCCACCTTATGTTAAGTGGTCACTGCAGCACATGGACATCCTCGTCAAACCTCAACTAGAATGGAAGTTGTGGGTGCCATGGACACACTGAAACTAGCACACAAATACCCAGACCGGCTACAGAAATCTAAATTAGTCATTCAAATTTCTACCCGTTCTACCCGTTGGGAATCGAACCCAGGACCCTCCAAACGCAGACCGCACATTCACCACGGGCCATACGGGTCGTCATATGAGGTTATATGTGGATGCATTACTGCTCCAGAGGTCTAAGTTGGGTTGCCTCCTGTCCAGTGTCTTCTGCCTTACTACACCCTTCAAACACAGCAGTTTTCACACTGCTGCTTTATGGCAGAAATAGGTGCAGCAGTGATGCTACAGCAGGCGAGCCTTCGACATAAGACTACCACCATCAGTATTGTTTTACTAAAATCAACCAAACAAGTGGGCCACCTCATGTTAAGACCAAACTCAAATAAGTCTGAAGTTCCATCTGAGAATCCTGAGGAGCAAGTTCGAGTATCTCCTGTCCATTAGTTTGCCTAGCCATACACTTCAAAACCGTTACACAGCAGCAGTCACACTGGCGGATGAAATAAGTGCAGTTGCAAACAAACCTTCATCATAAGGCTCTACCGTTTTATGGCTTCATGATTTTAAGCAGTTAAATGTATCCATGATAATTACCATAACATTACAAGGAGGAAGATTCTCATTGACAGTATATTGACTTGAGGAAATGATTAGGAATTGATTAACTTTAAGTTTAGAGTGGTATGAGTGGATGAAAAAAGGTTAAACTTGCAAGTTGATACAGCACAAATTTAAAATTATGAGGCTTATGACATCTTGCACAGGTCTTTCACAACATCAGTGCCACGTATCAGCTGTATTCAGAATAGAGAGAGATCCAAGTGTGTCGTCCACATTTCATGCTTATTATCTATCAAGTGAATGCTTTTTTCTCTATTAAAGTGCCTACCGGGACTTAACGCCTGGAGCAGCCGCTCTGTTCACCATATGGTAGGGTCTGCCTTTAATAAAATATCCATTAATTGAAATCATAATTTTTTTAAGTACATATATCTGTTTCTATACAAACAAAATATTTTAAACATGTTTAGTGGTATAAATATTTTGTTACGCCTCTGCGCAATCTGCCTTAGTAGATAAGAGAAGATATTAAAGGAGTTCAAGTGTTGCTACCTAATTTTATTATTCTTCAGTATCCCCAACACAGTTGTAACAGCTTTCTTAGCAAATATATACTGCGCTTGCTGCTGGTCGTCCTCCAAGGGAGGAAGCCATGATGAGGGTGACTTCAACTGATCATCGCTGAGGGCCATAGTTACTCTGTGGTCTTTTATGTGTTTCCTGCTCTTTGAAATTACATACAACTCCTGGCAAGTGTTACAGTATGCTCTGTCTGATGGGTGGCGAGATTTAACCTGGAATGAAGAGAAAAATATAATTAATATATTGAAATAAATAGATGTATTTTCAAGCACAAAATTGGATATTATTCAAGGAAAGGAAGGAAATTAATGTTGACTGAATTCAAACTCAAAATAAGTGATGATAGCCTAGCAGGTAAGAGTCTTAACCTCCCACTCCATAGTTGCATCTGCATATAACAACACGCATGATCAGTGTTCACAGGAAAGAAGTAGAGGAGTATACTGAATTTATAATATTTATAACTTATTTATACAAGGTGATGAATAAATTTGGACAGCAACCTAGCGCCTATAATTTTTATTCAAACAGCAAGTTAGTAAAAAGTAATTAATAAAAATATGTATCTTTTTTCCTGACATGGGGGGCACTTTGCACACTGCTACTGGCACCTATGTATGTTTGAGTAGGAGTTTACTGTCTAATCCATTACATTTATTTTATTAAATCAAATCACATTACATGTTTAAAAAAGACACCACTCTGTGTAAATTATGAGACAATAAGTTGTAATAATGTGTACAGTGTAGTGTTTAATTTATTTTAAGAATCAATTATTTTAAAAAAGACAACTAAATTTATTACAAAATTTACGAACATATTATTATATATATCACTGAGCCTATGTAGTAATCAGCTGTAGCAAACTCAAGACAATTAGTTTTCAGTATTTAAATATAGTACAGTTTAAAAGAACATACAATTATTTCATGAGTAGTATTTGTATTTATGCGTAGTGAGGATATGAATGTATAAAAATCACCGATAACATTTATTCTAACCTCGTTGAAGTTTTTCCATGCCGCAACTTTGTCAATTTTAGGTATCAAGATCTGGTACTTCTCATTGCGCTTCCTGACTCCTTCCTTCTGCCAGTCCTCCTCATCTATATGCACTGTACAGTCCTTTTT
>DWKW01000961.1:0-14020 GCA_018250115.1 Doberes anticus
ATACTTGTGGATCATCGCTGCGCCATTCCATTGGAAACAGCACAGCAATGACCCACATACACGCAATCTAATCTGCTAGCAATCATTTGCAGTATGCTGTTGGTGCTGCCCAGCAATCTGCGCACCAGGGACCCACATCTTTTGCGCATTGTGGCGTAAAAACAGTCGACACGCGCCCTCGCGAACATTCCTGATGCGCTACAAACTTAGTTCACTGCAGCTCATGGACATCCACATCAAACCTCAACTAGGACAGAAGTCCTTTCTGATGTCGTAAGTGGATGCGTTGCAACGTCTGAGGACTAAGTTTGAATGCCTCCTGACCAATATTTTCTGCCTAACCGCACAAACACAGCAGTTCACATACTGCTGCTATACGACAAAATTAGGTAAAAGCTTCAAACATAAATAAGTATTCAAATTTTGCACTCACGATTACATCTTCCACATATTGTGACAGTCCCGGAGGCTCGTAATGGGCCTCCAAAGGAAACGGTACCACTTATAGGGACCGTGCCCTCCACGTCCGTGACGCCATCGGCGCAAATGTCATCGCCAGCGACGAATACTTCACCAACGCCTTCTGACATGTACACCGGGATGTCGGGCACCTGAAGACGATGGTGGAAATGTGAATTCGCTAAGTAAATATTTTTGAGCATCACAGACTGTATAGATAACAGACCCTTGATCCAGTCCAAAACCTGTTTTAAGGGTAATAAATGTACCAAACGTGTGAATATTACAACATCTAAAGCCGTCTTAAGCTAAAGCATCTTTTTTTTATCCAAACGGAATAGCAAACAAGCATGCAGGCCACCTGATATTAAGAGTTCACTGCAGCCCATGGACATCCACATAAAACCTCAACTAGGACGGAACTCCTATCTGAGGTTGTATGTGGATGCGTTGCTACTCCAGAGGATTAAGTTGGAATGCCTATTGTTCAGTGCCGTCTGCTTAACTACACCCTTCAAACCCGAAACACAGCAGTTCTCACACTGCTGCTTCACGGCAGAAATAGATACAGCGGCTTTTCCACCGCAGACGAGCCTACGACTAGGAATCTACCACCATCAAACTTTATTAGAACATTTACTTAGAACTGTATTAGAACACAACACTCTAATAGAACATTTTCCCGATATACGATATACGAGTAGGTACCTATATGGAAAACGAAGTTGCATATTGTATCTACATATTATTTATGTATTGTATTGAATACAATGAGATTTTATTCGCGAGATGGTTACGTGTAATATATTCTGTCAGAACAATTTGTACATTTTTACTTGGTCGTTTAGGTACACTAAGTCGGAATTAAATGTTATTGTTAAAAAATGATTTGATAAACAATACGTGGCAATGTATTGATAATATGAAAAATGTTTCTATCGACCCTTAAGGACTTTTATATTGATCCGTTAAATTTTAATGTATGAAAAAATATGTAGGCGCTAAATGTTTTAATGGAGTTAATTGATTTAATTGTATGCGATTTTATAGTATTTCGGCACGTGGACTTGGAATACCTTTGGGGTATCAGGAATACTAAGAGGCAAAGGCCATCCGAGCCGGAATGTTGGAATACGCGTTGGAATGTTAAAATAATGGAACATAAATTAGTAACGAGATATTCCGTCTCTTATACTTCCAATTCGAACACAAATTACCGTGAGGTAGAAGATCTATCTAATGGGATCCGTCTATCTTTTACAACAAACGATTTAATTGCTAATAGAATTGTTTAAGCGTTCTAGTTTTTATACCTATTTAATTTTATATTTAAACTCTTTTATGCATTGGCTGTACATACTTTTACTACTATTTTTTAGTACGTGAGTTTTGAGTTATATATATTATATTCTCTTATTATGTAATGCAAGACAATTACCTAGAGTTAAGTATCTCAACCTCGCTGCGGCGGGTGTAGATTCGAGCCCGGCACACACCTCTGTTTCTCGAAATATTGTCTTTTCTTTTCAAATTATGTGCGTATTATCAATTAATTATCACTCGCTTTAGCGGCGAAGGAAAACTATGTCCTAAACTGTCTCATCTCTGAGAGGAGACCGTGCCCATCAGTGGGAAAATTTATGGGTTGATGATGATTAAGTAATGTAAGCAGGTGTTTTATTAGCTAAATAATCGTTTGTTTTTTTAAATATTTATATCATTATTCATTGTATAATACATATTGCATAGAAGTGTAGGCACCGATGCCTAGTGATAGTGTTATAGACCTATACAAGCCAAGTGGTGTTCTTAGGAATTTTTTCTCAGCCTCTCTGGGGACGGGGAGTGCTTTCGCTTTTAGCAGCGACTCGAAAGCCCTTCTTATTCCTTTTCGCCATTTTGTTCAAAGATTTCCTTTCCTTAAAGCCTGGCCACTCGTCCCAAAAATATGACGCTCAAAAATGAGGCAACATGAAAATCGAAAGAAAATCGTGACCCCTACGAACCTCGACGGCAATAATTATATCAATGATGACCACAAGCTGCTAAAAAGTAACTAGGCTTTTTTAATTTTTTTTTTTTAATTTTTTAAATTAGGCTTTTTAAAAGTTCAACATCGTTGCCTCATATTTTAGATAAAGTTGTTATTAAAATTTTACAAACAAACGTCGTTTAGGATTTTTTTATTGAGTACTGAATCAATTAAAATTACCGATCTATATTATTATTATTATTATTATTATTTATAACACCTTGTGTTTTAATTTATACTAACGTTAATTAGTGGTGGTAGTCTAATATCGAAGGTTCGCCTACGGCGGCACCACCGTTCCATCGTTTTCTGCCGTAAAGCGGCAGTGTGAGCACAGCTATGTTTCGATTCCAAGGTTATGGTTAGGCAGTATATACTGAACAGGGGGCATTTCAACTTAACTCTCAGGAGTATCAACGCATTCACGTACGATTTCACACCTTTTTGAGGTTGTATGCCTAGAAAAAAACCTCTTTGGGTGCACAAAGAGTTTATTGGAAGATATCTTCCAACTATTGAGTGGTAAAGAAGAACTTGGTTGGAAGGCATACCTCTAGTTAGTAAAGGGCATAGCGAACAAATGATTATTTAATCACAGGCGTCAGCTTCGAAGCTCTAATCGTTAGGATAGTCGGGCATCCAGGTATAAAGACCTTTCTTTTTACACACGGAATAGCAAACGAGCATGCAGGCCACCTGATGTTACCACTGCAGCCCATGGACATCCACAACATATCTCAAGTAATCTGAGATTGTAGTGGATGCCTTGCTACTCTAGAGGACTAAGTTGAAAAGCCTCTTGTCCGGTGCCTCTGCCTAACCACATCCTTCAAACCGAAACACAGCAGTTCTCACACTGCTGCTTTCCGCCAAAAATTGGTGCAGCGGTGGTGCCGCGGCTGGCGAGCCTTCGACAAAAGACTTTACCGCCACCAATTAGTCACTCGACGATTTGTCTAACAAGGACAACTAGAACTTCAGCAAAATGATCCTGTTCCGGCAGAAGCTCTACGGCGAGTAGAGGAGGAGTAGGGGAACTGGTAGAAAGTCCACGTGTCGGGAATTTCGTACAAGATTTCCTCTTCAAATGGGCATAGAACTCTGTGTTACAAAAATAGAAAACGAAGGAAGGAGCAGGAAAAAGTTAAACGTAAATCTCATACTCCAAAATATTTACGTCGACATTACTAGCATTCCTTTCCACAAAGACATCGTCTCGAGCTGGCAAGAACGCACTCAAAACCTCAAACTGCGGTCGTGCATTATTCATAAGAAACGCTGAGACGTTTCCGAGTCGTACTTAAAATCTTGTTTCATGCCGTCTGTTACACAAAACGAGTATGACCTTTACTTTGTTTCAGTGATTGCTTGAATTTTGCATGAGCAATCCGCTCAATTGCTCAAATTTGTGTTATGGTTCTGCGGACGTTCTCTTGGCTTTCGTATTCTCATTTATATACTGCTACTAGCATATCTTTGCGCATATGTGGACTATAGTTTATGTAGCTTCTTCGTCAGTTTTATAATGTAAAATGTAATGATGTAAATCGTTTTCGGCTCTATTTGGTTCATTTTTCTAAACCACGGTAATGTCTATTGATAGTATGGTAATATTTCTGCTATTATCGGCTACTGATAGCCTAGTTTAGTTTGTCATTTTGCTACACGCGGAGGATAATCCCCGTAAGTAATGATCTGACTCTGGAAACAATACATACAATTGTATGACATTGTATTTTCAGAGTCGACCCGTGATACCTACTGATCACGAAAATTATTTTAGGCATTTCAAAAGTGCAACTGTCTTAATGCAATATATTACAGCTACACTTACACATTACAATTAATATTTCAACCATACAACATTGTTACATTTAATATACCGATTTTAAGCTATCTAGTTTTTACCGCTTTTAGTTAAGTGTGTCTCGTTATCTTTGCTTTTAGATCCTGCAGCTCTTGTCAATGACAGTCTTTGAATCTTCAGGTATTCTTGTTGTCGATCTCGGCAGGTCATTAAAATTTATTTCTCTCTACCCCCGCTAATTTGAGTGGCAAAGGAATCGCTTACAAAGAGTACGAACGGCTTCGCTTTGAATATCGATCTGATTTTAAATTCATTCATTCAGCAGAGTGAAGTTTGATCTATAAACGATTGAATAATACATTTTCATCACAAAGGAATTGTTCTACGGAAGCTTTATAAAGATAATAATGTTAGAAAATTATCAGACGCATTTTTTGTCACCTAAGGAAAAATTATTCCTCTTATTGTCATAATAGTGAAAAATGATGTTTCTAAATACTCTAATTTTATTTTATATTGAGTTAAGCGAGTGAAGTGATGGAAACGTCCGGTGGTTATTACTAACTTTAACGGTGAATGATTAACTTCGCATGTTCTCAAAGGCATATAAAATCCACCAATCCGCTCTTGGCATGATGCGCAATCAGCGTGATGGACTAAAGCCTAAATAATTTCATTTCTAAGAGGAGATCCGTGCCCAGTAGTATGAAAATAATGGGGAGACGATGAATAACAAATCTTGCAATTTCGCCGGACAGTGAATGGTAAGCACATCTGTGAACCCATTTAAAACAAACAATGGCGTCATAATTCGTGTTTCAATACGGTACCGTAAATGTTATTGTAACTTTTATTGTGACCGTGTGTATCACATTTTTGGTAGCGGAGCATGAAATATATTGTACAGTAAGCCGTCATAACGTACATATATGTAATATGAGCAATATCGGTGCACACAAGCATTGCCGTCGCGCTTGGAAATTTCGTTATAACCAACAGGTCGCGTCACTTACATTACAAAACACACTGCTTTTGAAAGCATCATTATACATTGTATAAAATTACCTCAAAACTTATACGTCTCATAAGATATTACGACTTAAAACTTTACGGGCGCAGATTACGACGGGTAGCACTTAGAGCAACAACGAAGCGCGTATATTAATCTCCCCGCTCGTGACCAGCGTAGTTGCGTGCGTGTCGGAAGCGCGCGTTCATAAATATAAATTTGTCAGTGTCAAGGTGGGTATATTACCTGAACCTTTCATATTATAATATTAAGAAAAAGGTGGAAGCTCGTTATAGAGGGAATGAGAAAGGTTTGCTTTTCCTTCGTCAAATATATTGAGGACCACTAAACCAGACTCTTAAAGTATTGCCGACACGCTCGTATAGAGTACGTAGTAAAACGTCAGGTTACAGCTCAAGAGTAATAACGGTTTATTGAACAAAATTATTTGTGCTCCGCTACCGCGCACTATGCTTCATCATATTAAAAATTCATAATACGTCAGCATATACGTAAAACTTATAGATCTCGTAATATTTCAAAATGAATTTACTTTCAGACCTGAAGCTTTTTCATAAATATTATTTTTTCTGTGTCGAAGCAGGAATATTTACTGCAGCTTTTATATGAAATTACATAAAGACGAAAGGATAAAGGAATGAACCATTCTTAAGAATAAAGAGAGGACTGTCTCAGTTGTGTGGGAGGTAGTCTTACCGTGAAAATGAGGTGTTCCATTTTATTTCGGTGGCAACGCCTCTGTAGCTTATTCGCTTTTGTCGAAATGAAACTGCGTAATAATTTCTGCAGTGCCGTGTCATGGCTGAAATTATTTAAGAAAATATTGTAAGTCCGTTGGCTTTAAATATGCTACGTTTCAATACTGAGCTGGACTTTCCTTGTACGTGGAGACTTGGAATTCTACAACACAGTGAAAATTGAAGACAAAAATTTAAGCATTACATATTTCGATGGACGTCCAAGGCGCGCCAGCGGTGTCAGCCACTGCCTCTATTTCTTCCGAAACAATGCACTATTAATATCATATTAATTGTTGTATTTAAAATTTTAAAGACTAATAATTACATAACGCTCATATTACGTATACATGAAGAAAACAACAGTAGGTATCTTATCAATATGAAAAAAACATTTCGATATCGGAAATGATATAAAGATCCTATATTTATGAACATCGTTAACAAATTGTCGTTGCACGCTTTTTGAATACGCAATTAACATAAATAGGGTGATAAAGTCGTCGAAGATTTCATTCACCTGAACGCTAACATAAGCAATACAGGGTCTTGCGAGAAAGAGATCAAGAGGGCGTAAATACATGGCCAAAACATAATGTCTCAACTGCTGTTCATATTAAAAGATCGTAATATCTCAGGTTTGATGGTGGTAGAGTCTTATGTCGAAGGCTCGCCTGCGGCGGCACCATCGCTCCACTTATTTCTGCCGTAAAGCAGCAGTGTGAGAACTGCTGTGTTTCGGTTTGAAGGGTGTGGTAATGCAGAAGACAACGGACAAGAGGCATTCCAACTTAGTCCTCATCCAATTACGCATCCAATTACGACGTCAAATAGGATTTTCCTAGTTGAGGTTTGATGTGGATGTCCATGGGCTGCGGTGAACACTTTGCTATTCTATTAACATAAAAAATATATATTAGTGAGACTGGTTAACACTCTAGTCTCTTCTATATTTAGCTTCAGGCTATTGAAGAAGACTCTTTAAGACCGAATAACAAGTCCATCCTTCAAGTGTTTTACGTGAAAACTAGACTTTTCGTGATCTGGCTACAAAGAATGTTTAAATTCTTCGGATGCATCGTTAAAAAATGGGCATAACCTGAGGACTAAGTTATAATGCCTTCTGCCCATCCTTTTTACCAACCCACACCCTTCAAACTGAAAAACAAGCGTGCTGAAACTGCTGTTTTACGGCAGAAACGGGTGCAGCAGTGCCGCCGCAGATGAGCTTCAGATATAAGACTCTACAACCATAAAAACGTAATTCCATCTATCAATTCTCACAAAATAAATGGGACGTTATAATATCATAGTGCTAATGATATCTGTATACGTACTACATTGTCTAATTTGATGCTCAAATACTTGATAAGTGCACATTGCGAAGAATTTGACGTTATTTTATTTTACCGATAACTTACAGCATTTAACCTTTGTTCTACCTGCATTGGAGGCTTTATCACTTTAACCCTTAAGTGCTCCATGTGCTCACTGCACGTAACGTAATACAATCGTTGTTTTCCAGCTAAAAAGGGGAAAAATTCACCCCCGAGCACTTACCTCAGCATGCAATTTAATTTAACGTTAGGTGATATTTTTCACGCCGCACGGCAATTTAAAGGGTTATTTAAACTGTTTATCGCCAGTACGTTTGCATGCTACTAAAAGCTTGTGACATAAAAAAGAAACTTTAAATGCTGCTAAATTATCTTGACCTGTAAAATATCAACGAAATGTAAATTACGTTAATGTTACACATTACAAATAAACGACATTCTCGTGAAAGCTTGTATGTGTGTGCTTGAAACTTTGTCCCGCCTGGATCCATGACAAAAAAGGGAAGAAGTTGAATAAGATAAGAACCTCTACAGTAGGATTCCTTCGTTATCCCGAGATAGAAAAATATTTTATTTCTTAATTCAGTATTTCGAATTGTGACCTGCCCAAGCTCATACAAACTCTCCCACGCCCATTCACCCCGCTCAGTTTAAAAAGAAAGTTTTTATTTTTATTTATTTAATTTGAATAGTACATTATTATTTATAGTGTCAACGTGTTGTTCCGCGTTATATGATATACAGCACGCGTCCAAAATCAAGCAAGGAATAGCGGATATTTGCATAGAGTTTCGTTTCTGTGCGCATTGGCGGCAGTGTCCTGAATCCGAAATACTTATTCAACTTTATTTAATGAAATTCTAGACAAGTAAACGTTAAACCGAAGTAGTTTTGGAAGTTGGGAAACTAAATCCATTACATTTAAGCACTTTGATTAATCGCATCTCACTCGTAGTTTCTATTGCAGCCATCAATTTATATGCCACATGGCAATTATGTATTATAGTTTATTGAGTTACGTGATTACGTCATTATCGTTTTATACATAAAGTAGTCGTTTCATAAATACTCTCAATAGCATCTGTCTGTAAGTGCTAATTTGTTTTTGGACTAACGACAAGAAAAAAGATGGGATTTTAGATGACGGTTAGGTTTGCATTTGGTTAATTATCTTCTTATTACTGCTCCACTGATGGAAACGGGTCTCGGATTTAGGCCAAAGCTCACCACGCTGGCCACGTACGGATTGTTGGACTTCTTATGCCATTAAAAACATTATGTAGATTTTTAACGGAATGCAGTTTCCTGACCATCTTTCAAGATTTTAATTACTTAATTGCTATCTATACTTATGCTATGCTAATGATTTTGCTTCTGAAGGTGGTATCGATCGCGCGATTAAATTATGCTTTTGACGGTGGTAGAGTCTTACGTCAAAGGCTCGCCTGCGGCGGTACCATCGCTCCACCTGTTTCTGCCGTTATGCAGCAGTAAGAGAACTGCTGTGTTTCGGGTTGTAGGGTGTAGTTAAGCAGAAGGCACTGGACAAGATGCATCCCAACTTGGTCCTCAGGTGTAGCAACGCATCCACATACAACTTCAGATAGGACATTCGTCCTAGTTAAGGTTTGATGTATTTAACATCATATTTAACGGTGTACGAATGTTGTTAATTAAAAAGGACACAAATAAATGAAATGTACAAAAGTTTTATTTCCAAATGGTTTCCATGATCGCATTTTCAGTTTCTGTCTCCCATACGATTTAACTTCAACTTGTCGTCAATTCACATTCATCAAGCATCTTTGCAATTCGTTGCCTCCAACCATATTATTGTGGCAAATTTCACTGAATCCCTCCAATCATTTTGCTCTGAAAATCGTCACGTGGATCGAGGCCTACACAATATGTTACACGATTCAACCTTATATACGGTGTCGTAAATTATTCGTGAATATTAAAATATGAGCAAACCAGAAGATTGCCGCCACATTGTCGGCGTGAATTGAAAAAAAAAGTTATTTGTTTTTATCAGGTTTTGGGTAGCGCCATCTGTTGATAGGTTCATCACTAAAGTGTTATTATGACGATATTAAAGATGTACTGTTATCCTACTGGAACGCATTACCGGGATAATAAATGTCCTATATGCTAATACAGAATATGATCTGTCTGGGTGGAAATTGCGTTAAACCGTTTACGCATCCAAACATATCATTATTTCATATTTTTTTATTGTAAAGGTAATGCGGATGTGGATTCCATGTGCTAAAGTGGCCATTTAACATCAGATGATCCTTATGCTCGATTTCTATTACGTTCATGTATATTTGAATTTCTGTAGAATGAATTAAAACAGGTAACTCGAGTACGTCGTTTCGAATACATTATTCATTTACATTTACAATTCATATAAGGTTACATTATGACGCTCTGCTTGCAGTACTATCAGCTTACATTCTTTTCTACATGTAATTACCATTTTAATTAGTTTGCGTAAAAGTTCTTGGATACTGTGAGGTATTACAAACTAATATTCATATCATATCAGAATTAAAACGAGGTTGAGAAGAAAGCCGGTAGGAAGATGCGGTTGGACTGGGAAGCATTCCGGAATCTTCGTCATATCTTCTCGTCGTCTATACTTCAGAGCCTGAAGACTAAAGTCTTCGACCAGTGCTTCCTACCTGTTATGACGTATGCTGCCGGAACGTGGACACTGACGGTGAGACAAGTCCACAAGCTTAAGGTAGCTCAGCGACCCATGGTGCGAGCTATGCACGGCGTGACCCTCAGGAACAGGATCTGAAATCATTAAATGAGAACTGGATTCGCTGACATAGAGAAGATATAAACAGTGGGTGGGCTGGTCACATTTTTCGAAGAGCCGACAACCGTTGGGGTAGGCGGCTCTTAGAGTGGAATCCGCGTTTAGGTAAGCATGGGACGCCCCCCTACAAGATGGCGCGATGATCTGCGCCAGGCGACGGGAAAAAACTGGATCCGTAGAGCCGAAGATGAGAGGCCTATGTCCAGCAGTGAACTGATATGGGCTGAAGAGTGAAATATTCACGTTGGGCTATGACATGGGTTCCTTCAAAAAAGTCGTTCAAAGAGTCTTTTAGGGTTGGCAACGCATAAATGACTCCTCGTGTCGTAAATGCGATGGCGATCATTTACCATCAAGTAGTACGAATGCCTTCTTTTATAATAACATTATAGCAAACGAGCAAGCAGCCACCTGATGTTAAGTGGTCACTGCAGCCCATAGACATCCACATCAAACCTCGAATATAAAGTTCTATCTGAGTTTGTATGTGGATGCGTTGGTACTCCTGTGTACTGATTTGAAATACCTCCTGTCCAGTGTCATCTGTCTAACCACACCCTTCAATCAGAAACACAGCAGTTATCACGCTGCTGCTGTACGGCAGAAATAGGCTGCCGCAGGCGAGCTTTCGACATAAAACTCTACCACCATAATTTTTTTACAAAATCAAAATATACAAAGTTAAAAACGTCGATATCTAATAACAAGGCAATGTTAATAATACCACTGAGCACATAAATTAGGTACAATGATATCTGGGGTAATTTCGTATTATTTATGTTTAATATTGTGCGGGCCTGCGGTGTTTTAGTAGTAATTTGCTTAAATTAATATTAGATGTAAGTCAACAATATAACGTTATAACTATTTTTTATTTATACTTTTATGTACGTACTGTGCTCGTAATTTTTAATGTCAAATTGAAAATCTCCGTGTATCTCATGTATAGATCCGAGGTTACGAGTAGTTAGTTCTAGGTTACTGTAGAGGCCTATCCCTCTTTTTTGCCCAGAAAGCAAGAAGTACATTTCAAACATACTTTCAAAAAGTTATTAAAACTCAAATTTATCACAATTTAACCATTTTATTCTATATAGATTATATCACGATTCACGTACCTTTAATTAGTTTTATGCTAAAATCTTTTTCTTAAACAATACTTATTGCATAATTCATTTTTCAAACGTAAAATTATGGCATGTGTTGTACGTCCATAGTCTTTGAAAATATTTATTAACGGATTAGCATTCGAGATAGATAAATAAATTGGACATCCATCTGTTGTCTTCTACCTAAACATAGCTTTCAATAACAATGCTGTTTTACGGCAGAATGGTGGTGGCGCCGCAGGCGAGACTTCGACATAAGACCAACACCATCATATTCCTCAATAATCAAACCTATTAAAATCCGTTGCGTTTAGAATTACGAATAATTTCTGTTCTGACTTTGATAGACTGAAAATGCTCGTACATTTCTAACCGCATGTGTGTAAGTGAAGTTAATTAATGTAATAACTGATGATAACAAAAACTTTCAAATAAGTAATTAGAAAAGAAACAGATAAACCGGGTTCTGTAGACGTTGTGAAATAATTAAGATTGTGCTGTTAAATAATAGTAAAAATATTGATCCCTTCTTGCTTTTTCTTACTGTCGTAATATTCTTAAATTAGTACTAGTCTGAAGTTAAAGCATGGAAACAGTCATAAAATGCCACAAAGGTCACAAATCCTATCACTGCCTGCAGTCGAAGTAAGTGGCCTAACAAACACAGAAATAGGTGAATTTATCGCTACCTGGCTATTCCAAAAGCAATTTCCTTAAGATATTCCTGACGCGAGTTATGACAGAGCGTTCGAATTTAATGCTGCATAACGAATAGCGATTCTGACTCTTAACTCAGAATTATTCTATAGTAGTTACCTCGTAAGGTTTATTGTAAGTTTTTTAGGTAAATTTCAGTCTTTGTACTGAGTATTTCAAATGGGTGAAATCTTTTTAAACTATATTTTTGGCATTACATTAATTGTCCCATAACATCGGCTTCAGTCGTTAAATATGGGTTAAGTCGGAACCATAATTTAATGGCGGTGATCCAAATTTTCCTTAAAATTACCAAACAAAATTAACAAAACCCAATATATGGATGGTGGTAGAGACTTACTTCTTACTGCACTTATTTCTGCCGTAAAGCAGCAGCGAGAGAACTGTTTGTTTCGCTTTGAAGGGCGTAGTTAGGCAGACACTGGACAGGAAGAATTCCAACTTAGTCCACAGAAATAGCAACGCAACCACATGCAACCCCAGATAGGATTTCCGTCCTAGTTGCGGTTTGATTAGGATATCCATGGGCTGCTGTGATCACTTAACATCAGATGGCTTGCATGCTCGTTTGCTATTTTGTTAATATATGTATGTATATACTATTTAAAATATTATACCATTTGAAAAGTTTGCATCGTATAATTTAAATGGGTAAATTAATGGAAAGACTATTAATCATGTCAGTTTTACAAAATATAAGTATTGTTGACGGTTGACGCAAAAAATATACAAAATTACATAACCTCGCATGAAGGACTGAACAAACCGTACCATTGGGCATTCTACCCTATTACCGTGTATGGGATACACGTTCACAGAATTTTATAACAGTGTTACCATTAGGGGTAATGGTGTCACCGTAATATTGTGAGGGTTGCCACATCGTAGCCGGGGTGGTAACTTCTATGTACGTTGTAACGAAATGGGAGAGTTGCGAAAGACGATTTGACTTTTATTTATACATGTGTTGAACTTTAAAGAGGAAATATACTTTCTTAGGAATTTCTTTTTTTTATATACAAATAATCACGCTCTATAAGTAGTCATGCTGCGTGTACTATTTGGCCCGTGGCATGCTCTATCACGCTACTCTGGTACAGTATGTACGAGATAGGGGGTAGTGACCAACGCATTGTTAATATACATCAACCGATATTAATGTTAATTTTTTTTTAGTATTTATGTTATTTTGTTCAGCCATCGATTCAGTTAAAAAGTTTTTTTTTTAATTCATGTTTTTTTATCGACTCTACCGTTTTGAAAGTCTTGAAAGAAAATATTTTGAGAGATCACAGATTGTCTTTCAAAAATAAACTATGAATGTGATAGAACAACGAATTTTCTTAACTTACATACATAAGTTCTAACGTATTCTCCATAAGACCGAAATCCTATTTCAGGTTGTACGCGTTGCTCTTCCTAAGGCCCTTTGTTTAGTTAAGTCTGCCTTACCGCACCCTTCAAAACGAATCACAGTAGCGCAAGTACTGCTGCTTTACAGCAGAAATGCAGCAGTTGCAGCATGTTGCTACAGCAAGCGAGCCTTCCACTGACCATCAAGCAATAGTATAACGGAGGAAGGGCAAAGTGGGCATATAATTCAAATGTTTCCTCGGAGCCCTCATCATATTAAGTTGGTAAAATACACAGAAACACCCATATATACCTTTTCGTAAAACGAAGGGCTATGTTTTTGCGATCAATCTTGGGCTGTTGACAATTCGTACCACGCGTCTCTGGAAGGGGCCTAACGGATCAAGCTGGTAGTTCAGTGCCCCGAAGATGGGAGCAGTACTTTATTGGAGATGGGGGACGGTGTACTTCTGCTTCTTCTGTTCAGAAAACCAATCTTTTCGAAAGTTGGTGTAACTTGTTTTCCGAGTTTTTTTTTTATCTTAATAGAATAGTAAACGAGCATGCAGGCCACCTGATGTTAAGTGGTCACTGCAGCCCATGGACATC